>CM035435.1:50910048-51050048 GCA_020310875.1 Ceratopteris richardii
ATATATGTGTGTGTGTATGTAATATGCATGTGTGTATGTATGTAGAGAGAGAGAGAGAGAGAGAGAGAGAGAGAGAGAGAGAGATAGAGAGAGAAAGAGAGAGATGTGTGTACACAATAGGTTCGAAATGTAGTTTGCACGTGCAAACTTGACAGTAGCAAACTTTGGTTCAAAATGCAAGCAAATGTCCAATTTTTGCTCTCGAGCCCAATTAAAAGTTGCCTCGGTATAAGCGTCGGTATGAGCGTTGGTATAAGCATCGGTATAAGCGTCGGTAACTTATAGTAAAGTACCGACGCCTATACCGGTGCTCATACCGACGCCGTGTATACCGATGATTAAATGACCGTCGGTATTGCATCCGTGGTTTTTAAAGCATTTTCAACGGTCATACCACTGCCGAGGGTTGACCGTCGGTATGGGAAACGTCGGTATGCCCCTCATATGTTGTAGTGATTCCCCTCACACTGTGCAATCATTCATTTGTCAATTTCATTGTAATTTATGTGCATTAATACATACACTTTCATCATGTGTCATCTCTATTTCTCTGTCATGTACCACTCATAATAGTGAACTTCTCTCATATGTTTCTCAGTGTATACTTGATCATTTTTAGTGATTTAACTTGTTATAGATTTAATAGACAATCTTATTTACATGCCACAAAGTTTCATTCTTATTGCCATAGGCATTCTCGAGTAATGTGAAAAACAGTGCTCTCTGGTTTGCATACTATCAACCTCCTAAAATGTTGGGATACATCTCTGATTTCTTAGGCATCATTATCAGTGCATAGTTTATCATTTCAAAATAACTTGCAAAGGTTAGCTACCCAAGTGAATTAGATATGCCCAAAAGGATGTTTTTCAATTGTTGAAGCGAAAGAGCACTGTTCATTTCTCTAAGTAGGTGCAAGGACCAAAATAGAAAGTTTTTGATCCATGGTAAATGTCAAAGTTATCTATTTTGATCCAATGATTTGAGGATCATCTTCCAAAGTATTTGAGTGATTATTTGTGCTTCTTGCAAATCTCAAAAGGTCTACTTTGCACTCCTCGACTCAGTTTTGGTTGATGTGAAGCAAGAATTTGCAAGACTATCTCATCTCTAGAAGGTGTGCACCATCTCCTACAACAATGGTATCAGAGCAACATCAACATAAAATGGGAGATGGATTTCCATCATTCATTGACAAATTGGACAGGGGCAATTATATAGCATGGTCCCTAAGGATGAAGGCTTACCTCCAAGGAAGAAGCTTGTATGGATACATATCTAGAGATGAAGAAATGGCAACCTTTAGAAGAAAAAATCAACCTACAAGAGAGGAGCAAGAGAGACTAGCCACATGGTGTGCAAAAGATGCTCTAGCCACGTCTTACATACTCAATTCAATATATGATTTTTTTTAACCTCATATTAGGAATTGTAAGACCTCCCAAGAGACTTGGGAGGTACTATCTTTATACTTCTCATCAAATACAAGGGCCAAAAAGAACCAGCTTTGGATGGAGTTCACAACCTTGAAGAAACAACCAAAGCAAAGTGTAGCTAACTATGTGACCAAGATGAAGGATGTAGCTCATCAACTTGGGAGTATTGGAGAAGAAATAGAAGAGGAGTAGATAGTAAGGCAAATCATAAATGGCATCAAGGTTGATGACAAATGGAATCTTTTACCACAGCAATGGACCTATATATGGACACGTAGATACCTGACCTCAATACATTGATGGGGCAACTCTTCACACATGAGACAAAGCTCAACAAGAATGGATATACTTCTAGAGGTAATTAATCTTTTGCCCTTTACATAGATGAAAATTAGAGTAAAGATAAAGGCAAAGGTAAGAAGAATGAAGAAGATGCAAGTAGCTCTTAGGTGAATTTCACAAGTAGAGGAAGAGGTTCTAGAGGAAGGGGTAGAGGAGGAAAGCAAGGCAGAAGGAGACCATACAATTCTTCACCTTGCAACATTTGTGGCTTGATCAATCATACCACGGATGAATGCTTCAGAAATACAAATAGTATGAGAGGAAGAGGTTTCCATAGAGGAGGCTATGGACAATCAAGAGGGAGGTTCAATAATGGAGGAAATAGCTACCATCACAATTACAACCAAGGTTACAACAATAACTATGAAGGAGGCTCCAGAGGAAGGACAGACTACAACAATTACACAGATGATCAAGAGGATTCCCTATTGCTCATGAACATGACAGCCAAGCGAGGTAAAGATGATGAGTATCTATTCTATATTGATTCTAGTTGTTCCAATCATGTAGCTGGCAATGTAGCATTGTTGTCTGACCTTGAAGAACCCAAAGGAAAACATGAAGTCCAGACAGGTGATGACACTAGGCACTCAATAAAGAAAATCGGAAATGTTAAAGCATCTGATGGTAATATGAATCTTCTAAGTAGAATATTGTATGTGGAAACAATGGCCAAGGAGAAGCTACAAAAGCAATATTGAATGAGAAAAAACTCCCTAATTATTTATGTGCAGAGGCTATTTCCACATCTACATACCTAATCAATAGGCTTCCATTCAAATCTTTGGATGGGATGACACCTTATGAGGCATGGAATTGCAGGAGACCTTCTTTAGAGCATTGTAAGATCTTAGGGTGCATTTCTTATGCACACATACCCTCACAGATTAGGGGAAAGCTTGATCCAAAAGCTGAAAGATGCATATTTATTGGCTATGATTACAATAAAAAAGGATATAGGTTATATAATCCCACTAAAAAAGGATTTATAGTTAGTAGGAATGTGGTATTTGATGAAAATAACTCTTGGTTTGAGGATGATTGCAGGAAAATAAAGCTACCCTATGATTTGAAAAATGATTTTCCAAAACTGACCAAGGAAGAACCATATACATATGAAGATATCAATTCAGAAGATGAAGAAGAACTCAACCTTGAAGAATTCAAGGCTTGGAAGTCAAAGGGCAAAGAAAACATTAAAATATTGGACATACATTCTAGAGTCATCCAAACAAGTAGTTAGAAGGTCTCAAAGGGAAAGCAAGAAACCCATAAGGTATGGCTATGCCACATCACTAGTCACCAAGCATTCTATTTATATGAGTAAAGAGTCTATGTGAGAGGAACCATCTACATTTGAAGAAGATAACAAGAAAGAAGAATGGAGAGAAGCTATGTAGAAGGAAATTGAAACACTTCAAGAGAATAGCACTTGGGATTTGGTTCCCAAGAAACCATTCATGAAGGTGTTCCTATCACGGTGGATTTACAAAGTGAAAAAAAATTCAGATAGCACAATCAATAGGTATAAAGCAAGGCTAGTAGCAAAGGGGTCTGCTCAAACCCGTGTAGTGGATTATGAGGAGACCTTCTCACCAGTGGCTAAGATGCCAACTATCAGAGTCTTAGTAAGTATTGTTGCTTCAAAGAATTGGAATTTCTACCAATTAGATGTTAAGAATGCATTCCTTAATGGATGGATCTTTGAAGAGGTCTACATGGCGCAAACACTACGATATGAAGACAAAGACAAACATGATTATATATGTAAGTTAAGGAAGGCATTGTATGGGTTAAAGCAAGCTCCTAGAGCTTGGAACCATAGGCTTGTCACATACTTGTAGGACCAAAGTTTTTTTGCAAGCAAGGTGGATTGTTCATTGTTCATTAAGAAGACTAATTCAAAAGTTATTTATCTATGTATTTATGTGGATGAAATTATCATTATAGGAAATGATGCCAATGGATCAAGAAGATCAAAACCATGATGAAGGAGAAGTTCAAGATCAATGATCTTGGATTGGTTACATATTTTCTTAGTTTAGAGATTGTTTATACAAATTCTAGTGTTTTCATTACTCAGAGAAAGTACATCCATGACAAGTTAGTTAAGTTCAAGATGGAAAATGCAAAAGTTATAGGTACACCCATGGAATTGAATCACAAACTGAGTGCTCATGAAGGAGAGCTGATTGAAGACATTTTTGGGTACCAAAGTCTTGTTGGGAGTCTCAATTATGCAACCCTACCAAGAGTGGATATATGCTATGGAATAAGTACATTGAGTCAATTCATTCATACACCAAGAAAACCTCACATGGAAGCTATCAAAAGGATCTTAAAGTACTTGAAGGGTACCATAAATGAAGGACTATTTTATCCATTTACATCTAACTTGGATATCAAACTATACTCTGATGCAGATTGGGCATGCTCAAAAGCTGATAGGAGGAGCACCTCTGGCTACTTATCTTTTGCAGGGTCTAAGTTAATTTCATGGTCATCAAAGAAACAACCAATTGTGGCAGTGTCATCAACTAAAGCTGATTATGGGGGCCTAGCAAATGCAAAACAAGAGGCAATGTGGGTAAAGCTACTCTACTCAGACCTGTGGCTACATACATACACTCCAATGATCTTTGGAGATAATACTAGCTCATTACATTTGGGTGCTAATCCTGTGTATCATGCAAGGACTAAGCACATTGAATTTCATTACCACTATATGAGAGAGAAGCTACTTAGCAAGGATATACAATTGTGCTGTGTCTACAAACCTACAATGTGCAAATATGTTAACTAAATCTTTGGATGGAACTAAATTGAATAGGTTCACGATGATGATTGGATTGCAAGAGATCAAGAAGAGTTGAAGCCCAAGCATGTTAGGCTTGAGGGGGAGCTATTGGTGAAATATTCACAAGCCTACATTGGTTTGGTTACCTAGCCATAAGTTTCCATATATACTCATGCATACTCATGGGAATGCCCACTTGTAAAAGGTTGATTTTATCCTTTATAAAAGTGCATATGTAAAAGGATCTTTCAATCATGAGTTGTTAGGAGAATCAATCATGAGATACTTAGGTGAAGGAGTAATGATAGATCAATTCCTAAAATCTAGGAACATTTTTTGGTAGAGTTTGAAATTGAAAAGTTGAAGACTAGCTCCAACTTTAGCTATAAAGTGACTTATCAAGTCTCATGGAAAAAAGCCTGAACTAGCATAGATTTGAAGGGGGTTTTCATGGTATATTGAGCACTCATAATATATCTTTACCATTTCCCTCACATTTTGCAATCATTCATTGTCAACTTCATTATAAGCTATGTGCATTAATACATACACTTTGGTCATGTGTCATCTCTGTTTCTCTGTCATCTACCACTCAGAATAGTGAACTTCTCAGATCTATTTCTCAGTGTATACTTGATTACTTTCAGTGGTTTAACTTGCTATAGATTCATTGGGCAGTGCATTTTCATGTTACAAAGTTCCCTTTTTATTGCCTCAGCCATTTGCAAGTAATGTGCAAAATAGTGCTCTCTGGTCTGCATACTATCAACCTCCTAAAATATCGGGATACATCTCTTATTTGTTAAGCATCTCTTAGTGCATAGTTTATCATTTCAAGTGAAATAACTTGAAAACATTTGCTACCAAAGTTAATTAGATATGCCCAAAAGGAGTTTGTTCAATTGTTAGCAGAGAAAGAGCATTGTTCTTTCTCCGAGCAGGTGTAGTGACCAAAATAGAAAGTTTTTGATTCATGGTAAATGTCAAAGTTATTTGTTTTGATCAAATGATTTGAGGATCATTTTCCAAAGTATTTTAGTGATTATTTGTGCTTCTTGGAAATCTCAAGAGGTCTACTTTGCACTCCTCAACTCAATTTTGGTTGGTGTGAAGAAAAAATTTGCAATAGCATCTCATCTCTAGAAGGTGTGCACCATCTCCTCCAACAACGAAGGAAGGAGAAATTACAACTACAGATGATCAAGCTCAAGAGGATTCACTTTTACTCATGAACATGACAATGAAGGAAGGTACGTTTCATGAGCATGTGTTCTACATAGAGTTTGAATGCTCAAATCATGTGGCATGGAATGTAGCTCTACTCTCATACTCGGAAGATCCAAAGAACAAACATGAAGTTCAAACAAGAGATGACATGAGACATCCACTTGCAAAGATAGGAAGTGTGAAGACATCTAATGGTAACATGAACTAACCAAGTAGATTCCTTTATGTGGGAACCATTACAAAGAATCTTATGTGTGGGTTAGATTGTGGAGAAAGGTTTGCATGTGAGATTTGCAAAGCATGAAGCATATGTTGAGGATCCATATCAAGTTTTTAATAAGATAGCAAAGGGAGAAAAGATAGGTAGCTTGTTCACATTTCAACTCTAGGACACCAAGAATATTTCCTTGTTCAACTACGGCACTCAAACCCTATCAAAATTAGAGGTTTGGCATAAGAGGCTAGAAAGTGCCCTCAAACAAATCAGCAGACATCAAAGTGTACTTGGACTACCCACTATCATAAAGTAACACATGATATACAAGTGTAGTGCATGTCAATTTGGTAAGTCACATATGCAACTATTCACCAAGAAAGGCTACATACATGGAGATATTTTGGAGCTTGTCCATACAAATGTTTGGGGACCAAGCAAAGAACCCTCAATCTCAGGATCAAGATACTATGTGTGATTTATAGATGATTATAGCAAATGGACTTTATGTTGAATGAGAAGAAGTTACCTTACTACTTGTGGGTAGAGGCAGTATCTATTGCCACGTATTTGATAGATAGCTTACCATCAAAAGATATGAATGGTATGACTCCATATGGAGTATAGAATGGAGGAAGACCTATCTTGGACCATTGCACGATTTTTTGGTGCATTGCATATGCACACATACCTTCACAGATAAGAGGTAAATTGGACTCTAAGGTAGAGAAATGTGTATCTATAGAATATGAGCTTAATAAAAAAGAGTATATACTATATAATCCCAACAATAAAGGCTTTACAATAAGTCGAGATGCTGTGTTTGATGAGAAAAAATCATGTTTTGAAGATGATTGCAGGAAAAAAAAGCTACAATATGATCTAGAGGAAGACTTTCCAACTCTATCAAGCAAGAATGCACACAAACTTGAAGCATAAAGTGACTATGAAGATAATCAAATGACTCGAGAGAAATCAATTCATGGAACTTCAAAGGCAAAACTAAATCTCAAGAGTTGAGGGATGTAGCACAATCCTCTCAACAAACCATTAGGAGATCTACTAGAGAGAAGAAGAATCCAAAGAGGTATGGATATGATACATAATTGGTCACTAAACACTCGATAGATTCAAACTCTGAGGAGCCCTCATCTTATGGGAAGGAAAAGAAGAAACTAGAGTTGATGAATGCCATTGAGAAAGAGATTGAATCCTTGAATGAAAATCATACTTGGGAGTTGGTACCCAAGACCTCATCTATGAAGATAATTTGGTCTATGTGGATATAAAAAGGGAAGAAGAACTCTGATAGCTTTTTCATTAGGTATAAAGCAAGACTTTTGTCCAAGAGGTATGAACAAACAGAAGGGATTGACTATGAAGAGACCTTTTCACCTATGGCAAAGATGCCAACAATCAAGTGCTTATGAGCATTGCACCTTCAAAAAATTGGAAGACTCACCAAATGGATGTAAATAATGCATTTGTAAATGGTTGGACATTTGAAGAGTTATATATGGCTCAACCTCTTTGGTTTGAAGATTCATCAAATCTTGAACATGTATGTAGGTTAAGGAAAGCCCTATATGGTATGAAGCAATCCTCGAGGACTTGTAATCATAGGCTTGTCACCTATTTGCAGGACAAAGGATTCATGGTTAGCAAAGAAAATCCTTCACTCTTCATTAAGAGGAATCAATCTAAAGTTATATACCTTTATGTATATGTAGATGGTATAATACTCACAATTAATGATGCTGAAGGCATTATGAAGATCAAGTTGCAAATGAAGGAGGAATTCAAGATCAATGACCTAGGGCAATGCACATACTTCCTAGGGTAGGAAGTAGTATACACAGAAAATGGTATATATGCCACTCAAAGGAAATACATCAAAGATATGCTTGCTAAGTTCAAGATGGAGAACTCCAAGGTTGTATGTACACCCATGGAGATGAATCAAAAGTTAAGTGCTCATGAAGGAGAGAAAATTGAATACATAACTATTTATCAAAGTTTAGTGGGTAGTTTGAACAATACCACATTAACTAGTGGGCATTTTTTATAGTGTAAGTTTCCTAAGTCAATCTACTCACACGCCTAGGAAACCTCACATGGGAGAAGTCAAGAGGATACTCAAATACTCAAAGGGAACAATTGATGAAGGTTTATACTATCCATACACATCTAATATAAATATAAAACTATATTTTTGATGTAGATTGGGTAGGTTCTAAAGATGATAGGAGAAGCAAATTAGGTTAACTCACTTTTGTAGGTACAAACATTATCTCATGGTCATCAAAGAAGCAACCTACTATTCAACTCTCATCAACTAAAGTTGAATGCAAAGGATAAGCTAATGCAAATCACGAAGCAATGTGGATCAATACTTGTATTTTGATTTAGGTCTCAAGTCTTCGCCATTCACGTGGTATTAGCTAACAATTTACTATATTAGATTTTATGTTGACTGTTTGTTTTCTAAACGTTTACTCCTCACTTCTTTGGAGATAACATTAACTCACTTCATCTAGCAGCTAACCAAATCTACCATGCCAAGATAGAAAATATAGAGTTTCACTATCAGAAAAAAGATCACAAGTAAGGAGATTGAATTGTCATATGTATCTACTCACCAACAATGTGCAAATATGATGAACAAAGCATCAGATGGAGTAAAGTTAAACAAGTTCAAAGCTATGATTGGAGTAAATCATGTGTTCAATGATTGAAGACTCAAGCATATTAGGCTTCAGAGGGAGTTGGGTGTGCATAAACCAAGCTTAAGTGCTTGATCAATGCCCATAGGACTTCTCCCTAATTTTTTGGCATAAATGTATATCTAGTACATTGTCTTAGAGATTTAAAAGGTTAAAATTTGAGTTTACCTCAGTCAAAGATAATGAAGAAAATCTCGAGATTTAATGGGAGCAAAACTCGACAAATATTTTAGACTTCAAATTTAAAATTATCCTAGAGTTTAGGACCACCATTTTAGGTGGAACTCCTAATTTCCATTAAATGTTGGAGTTTGAGGTCTGCGGAAGCACGCAAACAGTGCAAGGAAGAAGAAGAAGAAGCTTGGTGCACATCACACAATATTGAATGTATTACCACTAGAATCTACAAAGATAAGTAACTCGTTAGGCCAATATGCGTATATACAAGCTGGGGGAAAAAACCTCCTAAAGAGGGAAAAAAGTGCCTCGACAATCCTAGTGTGTTCATCACATCACTACCTAAATATATCAATATTAAATAACAAAGGTGTATATATGCACCATACTTCTAGTTGCAAGAAGAGAGAGCTAATTAGCACAACTTAGATTTGATAATCACACTCTTAGTGAGTGCATTATTTACTAAATCAAAGTGAGAGACCTTCTCCATAACTCCTTTGTATTGTATGTCCATTAGCAATACACATTATAATTTATTTCTATTGATTTGTGAATCTTCATTAATGATACAATACTTAGAGCAAATCTTTCAACTTCTCTGAGTCATTTCTCTCTGTGTGTAGGTATTCATTGTCCAACTCATTGATTAGATCACTTAGCTAAGACCGTTATAAGCATTCCTACAAATTTTTATCATTAATGTATGCACATATCTTGAGATATAAGTGATTGTATGTGAAAGGGTCTGTGTATCTCCTTCTTCTATAAAAGTCACGTTTACCCCCCTACAGTTCTTAGATACATTTCTCAATGTATGGTTTTCCTAAATTCATGAAATAACTTGATTTAATTAGCTTAACAATAAAATTGAAGGTGTGAAAATGATTTATGGATAATTTCTTCGAGATTGTGATCACTAAACGAAATATTGAGAGCTTCTCTTCCATAAATAGGAACTTTCTTAAAGATTTTGAACTCACAACTCATCTGTTTTGACATAGAAGTTTGAGGTTGATGCTAGAAAGGCCTTACGTGTGTTAAGTGCATATTTTGGAATATTAGGGAGTGTACTAAGTGTCTCCAAAGTTATAAGGGTAGGACTTGAGCAGGTTTTTGCCAAGACAATCTCATCTCTATAGGCTACATCTATCACCTCTTCACAACTAGTACTTCAATATCACTTTCTAAATCACTTGATCGATAATAGGTTGTGCTCCTATTTGAGCCTATAACACTCCTAATATAGAGGTGGTACTACATGTTGATCTATTCTCGCCAAGTAATTTTCTGATTTAAGAATCATACACACACATACTTAATCAAGTGGACAAACACTTTATGCATTGTAGTGATTCTTTTCTCTCTTAGTTGCTAATAAAACATCAGTGTCATACCTGAATGTAGTGATGCATACTTGGATCTTTGAAGTCTCTTCTTATCTCAAATCATCTTAAGTATCCTGTATACTTGCAATAAATTACACCACAACTTTATATATAAGCCTGGAGGAAGAGAGATGTGCATGCCTAGATCTATGTATAATGAGGTTCGTAAGAGATAGAATAAGAAATTTTCAATGCTCTCTAGATTGGATAAACAAAAAAATAATTCCCCTCTTCCCTAAATTGGCCCATGTACAAAACACCTTGAAAAAAGAGCGCATTTTACTCTCTCCTTAGAAGGTGATTGCTAGGGCAATCTAAGATTGCATTTGTGATAATAGCTTGATTAATTTACTAGCTAATCAATTAAAGACTCTAAGGCCAAGTTTCGAATCATTTAAAAGCTTTAAGATTACCTAGAAATCACTAAATTGTATTAGGAAAGTATAGATCATTTCTAGTGATCTTGGTGCTTATGGACAAGCAAGAACTCCTTTAGAATGTCCTAACATAGGGAAATTCAATTTTGCAACTTTAGTATTTTCTTTTCTTTCAAGTTACAAAGAGATACTAGAGTATTTATCTAAGCTTTTGGGAGAAAAGAGCACGAAGTCCAAAATAGGGAACAAAGAAAATAAGGAATGAGAGAGAGAGAGAGAGAGAGAGAGAGAGAGAGAGAGGGAGGCAAAAGGCATAGATATAGTATGGAATTTATGTAATAAAGTAAGTATAGGATGTAAGAATCTGGCCGATTTAGACATATATGAAATATGACATCATTTGATCACTCATGTGTATGGCCAAAGATCTAGAGATTAGATTTAGGCATAAGTTCATGTGCTCTCTTACAAGTGATCCACTTAACCTAGGTTTCAAGGTTGTGAAAGAGGAGGTCTTGGGTTCAACCCCCATGGGAAGCATGGGGAGAGAGTTCTGCCCAAAGAACCTACCAACTCAACTTAACATGAGTAAACTTGAGTTCAAAGAGACTTAACTCAATTGGCAAGTACACCAAGCACTAGTGGACTCTAGTGGAAGGTACTAAAGCAATTTAGTAATGGTTGAGATCACTTCAACCACTAGTAGGCTTTAGTGGAAGATATTAAAGGAATGGTGGAGATTGCACATGCACTTGTGGACTCTAGTTACATTTCATGTGGTCCTTGTTGATTAGAGTAGCTATATATAGAGGCATATGGTTGGGAGTAAAAAAGACTCATCTCTATGTGTACATCATCGTAATGTTTCATTGGTATCAAAGCCTTAGGAAAGGTTCCATGGTGACCTTGGTAGCTTCATCACCTTCCTCAAACACTCCCATGGAGACTTGATTAGTAAATTGTCTTCTGCATTCAATAAGGTTCTTCAATTTTTCTTATGCCCAACGAGCCTCGACATTCGTCTCTTTCTCTACCGTGCTGCCGTACTTCACTCTTGTCATGTGCACTTGCCATATTCTGAGATTAGCAAAAGGTAGCACATGTTTTCATCAGGCAATGCACAGGTTTTGAACCCACAACCTCCCATGTGGTAGACTCCTAACGTATCCATATCATCATGAAGGCACAACCAAAGAGTTAATTTGCTTCATGTTATAATGATTTGTGGGAGCAAATCGAAAAATGGAATTGCTTAACCAAGGCTACAAGGACGGCAGCTCTACAAAACATGATGCCCTCTCATGTCCTTCATATGCGTGGATTGCAAGAGCCTAGGGCAGACTTATGATCCATTTTTTAATGCAGGGAGAAGCCATCGACATGGCGATTGAATAACTTGTCATAAGAAATGTACAAGCTACTTTCTTCAGCCTTGGCAAATTTGTGGGTTGAGATGACGTAGCACACTGATGAACCTCGTGAGTTGAAAGTGGGTGCAGGTTGATCCGAGGCTTCAACTCAAGAGAAAACCACTGATGTGTTATTCCTTTCGGTCTAAAGCTTTTCTTCGAATATGTCCACAAGAAGCTTCTGCGCTATTTGCTCCAAGGCTATGCGATTGAGCCTTCCCTTCTAGGAGGAGAAAAGCAACAATGCGTTTTTCCTTAAACTCGGAAAGCTGTGGCTTTCTGTAGTCAACTTAATTCTTGTCAATCATGATGATGATAAACAAAGGTACTCTTATGCCTTCACATGTGTGGTCCTATGAAGGTTTTTGTCTTCCCATTGTGACCTGATTAAACCCTCTTGCTCCCGTTCCAAGCACACTCCTCCAAAGCAAAAGAAGAAGCTCACCTTTATGCATGGATTTGGGATTCGAACTCGGGCAGCTCACTCCTATCCATGAAAGCTCAACCAACTGATGATATAAAGTTTCTTCTGCAACATTCTAATGTTTGCTGACAGAGAAGATGCAAATCCCACAAAGTGGCATTTTTGACTCCCTTGAAAAGGTATCATTTGATATCCAATTTTGATGCTTTACGATTATATTTATTGCTTGGAGTATTTTCTATAGGTACGTAGATTTAAAGTTGAGAATCTATCCCCAAGTTCACTTTGGAGAGCACCCAAAGTAGGCACTTCAAACACGTTTCCAGCCAGTAACAACCTAGTAGCTAGTGAACTTCGTATGCACACTACGCTTTGCTCGAGTGTCCAACTTCAACAATGTTTAGCTTATTGGAAAGCGCATTCATAAGATTTCGAATGATCCTAGAATTCAAGGGGACTTAGTAGGTCTACACCAAAAACTTGTTCTTAGCAATCCGCTTTTAAGTTTGTAAAAGTAGGAAATTCCTTCTTAGCACTGTAATTTTGTATATGTCGCACATGATGTGCCTTAGAAAATTTGATATATGTATATTGCCACCTGTAGGTGCCTTAGGAATACTTATTTATGCACATGTTTGTGCTCTTGTAACATTCATTATGCCCCAATGTTAAGGGGAAATGTTAGATTTGCGTTGTACAAAAGACAAAGGATAGGTGGACAGATGCAAATGCCTCTCAAGGCATTAGGAACTCTAAGACATGGAAGCTTAATACACATCACCTCCTACAAGATGAAGAGCCAATGGATCATTAACGCATCATAGGGAAGATCCATTTACTCTTTCTTTCTTGTTTTATCATGTTTTGATTGAATGTTGCATAGTTTAGGGCATATACATGGTTGTGAAGATCAATCGTAGGACGATTTAAACTCTCTTTATTTAGGCATTCGTGAAAGATTATACATTTTTGGTTAAGGAAAGAAAGGAACAACATGCATATCCAATTCCATGCATCTTGCAACGTTATCCATGGTATGCTAATTTAAGAAAAAAAGAAGTAGCGTTCACACTTGTTAAGTATAGGGATCCCAAACTCCTCGTTTAATTATCTAATGTGCATATATCTACATTACATGCAGAACTAAGGATTTTAAATAAACTCGTTTATCTTCATTAAGATTAAGTATACTCCATCAAACCTATAAATGCTGCATATCAATGTATACAGAAAATGTGAATCTTTGATCATTGATGGGATTTCAAGGTGTCGATGCTCATCTTACAAAAGCTCCCAAACTTTCAAAGAGTACAAATCATGTTTTTATAAGATATGCCTATGGGAGGTGCAAAAGCTGCATATTTCTAAGTAAAAATGATGGTAGAAAAATTAATGCAATGTGGGATTGTTGGAAAAAATTTCTTCATGTGACTACTAGTGTCATAAGTAACCCACAAGTAGAAAACAAGAATAGAGTTTTGTATAATCCTTGATTAATTTCTGAAAATTTTGAGACACTAGGCTATTGAAGATAACTATATGTAAGATTTCAAAGAAGCAATTACTGGGTTTGTAACATCTATTACAAAAGCTTGGATATGAAAGACATCACCTATTACATGGTAAGTTAACATTTTTATTCATTTCAAAAATCATGAGCATACCCGTCAAGCTACTGATTTTGTGCATATTTGTTTGCAACATATTCAACATATTCATGGTCCTTATTTTGGATGAAGTGAACTACTTCCTAGACGAAAAACAAAGGGATGGAGAAATCCCATTAGTAGCTAAAAATTATCTTGTATATATGTACAAGAAAAGGAGGTGGAAAGATAAAAAGAAATTCACTCAAACAATCCGATTAGTTTTATAGAAGACAATTACAAAGAATGAAATATTTAGCAACTCACTAAAAAAGACATAAATCAATGGAGGGAGAGGTGCACACATCAAAGTGATCCATGTTACTTTGCAAATATGGACACCACAAGTGTGCAAATATGAAGATTCTTTAACCAAATTCACTAATCAAAACATTTGTAATTGAGTTTCAAAAGATGGATAGTACTCCTTTTTATGTCCTTAGGGAATGGTTTCCATGTATCATGTTTTTCTCTTTCAAAATATTGGTTTTTATTTGAAACAAAGTTTTAAATTGAAAGATATGCTATTGTGAGATATAACTTATCCATCAATAAACACCTCAAACCATCTAGATACTCATAAATGAACCTTATGAGCAACATGACCCCACGATGTGAAAAAGGGTGTTAGAAAAATCCGACTTCCCATTCTTGTGTAGTATATTCATGTTGGCGATGAGGGGTTTTACTATACATTTGAGAATGTAAGCATGCATTCAAGAAATATTAATCAACAAGCAGTAAGAAACGCATTCCTAAACTAATGAACTATGAATTTAAATACCATACATTCTCATAATTAACCCTTATGACCAAAATGACCAGGTGCGAAAATGTAGGTTGGATGGATTTTGTTTGACCCCCCACCCCACCCCCCCCCCCCCCCCCCCATTTGAGGTTGTTTGTTCGTGTTTTCAATGTGGAGCTTTATTATAATTTAAGCACGCATCCATGATTAATCAATAAATGTTATCATTGAAGAATCGAAAATGCAAGCAACATGAGTCTCGAGAATAGAATAAGCATGGGAAAAGATACTGTCACATAATCCTAGTAGGAGATGGTTGAACCATGCCTTAAGAGAAACCATGGCTTTTGGGGCAAGTGGTTAGCCCACCGCACTCCTAACCAGGAGGTTATGAGTTCAATCCCCAACAGATACATACCATCAAAATGATTGTAATGGAAACAATAAGCTCTTTACGTATATACATTAATTCTTCTTGCATCTCTTGGTGATATTATTATCCTTGGCATGTGTCCTCTCTATTTGAGAAAGTCATTTCTTCTTTAACCCTTTATCTTTTCTATACTAACTAAATATTCTAAGAGCAAGTGATCCTTCTAAGAACAAGATCTTATTTCTTTTTATTGGAAGGGGATGATAACCCATGAAATTGGATAATTTTTTTATACACAAAAGATTGGAAATGGGGGATTTTCAAAATACTATCCATGTAAATAAAAAAACACTATGAATGTCTCTCTTTTATATATAAGAGGTTTTTAAACCACTATGCACATTCATTTAGCCCTCATGGCTGGCAGGACCACATAGCATGAAGATGGGGGGTCAAAAAATATTTTAACCGCATATTTCCACCTTGTACTTTTATTGGCCATGAGGTCTACCTAGAGAAGAAGAAGGGTTGAGAAGATATTATCATATCTAAATTGAAAGTGGTATTGACTTCATGTAAAAGGTTGAGAACTCCAAAAAATATATATGGCTATGTAATTTTATTGCATAATCCATAAAAAAAACCAATGCCATGAAAATGGAGGAGGATTGGATGTGGTACTTTGATTTTAATATTATAAAGCTTGCAAGTCAAGCCATGGGCAATTTTCTTCTGATATATGTGTATAATTATTTCAAGCTTTTTGTATAATTTCTTGCATTCACTACATGGAAATTGTAAAAATGTAATTTTTTTATTTAATAAGACCTATATTACATGGAATCTTAAATATGAGTTTTAAATCTCTATTTTTTCTATTGCTTGAAGTGCTATCAAAGTTATCAAGATTTACTTGAATAAAATGTTCCCAAAATTACCAAAGCTCTATGAATATTCAATTTTTCACTTCTTTGGTATTTTATTCCTTACCTAAAACATCATAAACCTCTATAATTGAAACTCTTGTATTCAACCACATTGTTTTAGTTTCCTATAAAGTGATGGTTTTGAAGCATGCCATAAAAACATGAATGTAGAAACCATTGAAGCTTGTTCTTTCTTAAAATCCAGCGTGGTGACATTGTCCTTTGAATGTCATCTTTGATCTTGCTCTAAGAATTGAAAATTTTCCGCTCATCAAGAGCATCTAGATCTAATGAAGAAAGAATAAGAGCTAGTAGATCAACAAGTTTTCCATATGCATTCATCCATGATGGTACCTAATATTCTAAAAAATAATCAAATAGCTGCATGGTATTTGAAAACATAGCGAATTTTCTACATACAATATGGCTTCATAATCCTTATGAAATACATTGTGTGTCCTCATTAAATAGTCAAATGTCACCATTGTAAATCATTGGATGGAAACATATTTAGAACATAAAAAGAAACTTCTTGAAAAATGGTGATACGATGAAAACCAAAAAGATTATTTGTTGAAATTTAGTTAGAATATGATGGAAAATTCATATGATTGTTAAGCACAAATCCTCTCCACTATGCACATATATTGAACTCTTGCAAACCAATCATGTCTCCTTAATTTGAAACCTAGAATAGGGCCGTCGAGTGATTCTTTGTGTCATCCCTTTTAGCTTGCTTTACTCAATGACCACCTGGAGTCTCTTCTATTCTAAGCCTAACAAGAAGTTAGATGGTTGGAAGGACAATATTAGGAAGAAGAATCCATTCGAACACTCGAAAAAAGTATCGAAAATAGAGAAAGTTCAAAGTGGCAAACCATGCCAAATGAGTTTTCACGTATTCATAGACAAAAAACATGAGACTTTTAAGTCTCTTGATTTGACATATCGAAAGTGAAAAAAAAAAACACATAGAGTTTTTTGAAACTAAAAATGTTTTGTATCTTCAAATGTCCATTCTCTCTTGAAAATTTAAAGATATGCATTGTATATTGTGCATAAAAGATTTTCTTTTTGTATAAAAAAATGTGTCACTCAATATGAGAATTTCCACCAAGTTAATGGTTCTTTTAGGGGATTTCTACTAAGATGAAGCCTCTCTTTGTGTGATTAAGAGATAAGAATAACAGCATGTAACAACACATTACTTGTCGATCTCCTTAATAATGATTAGTGAATTGCCCATTTTCAAATGGAGGTTCAGCCAAGGCCTACTCCTCCAAGATTTAACTTTAATATTGCAACTGTACAAGGATGGGCATAGTACCCATGGGACCCACCTTATCCCACGAATTGCCCATTTTTGAATGTTCTTGGCCTTAATGCTTTCAATGGGCCGGAAAGCTCACACAATTGGTTAGACTACAAGAAGCCCAATGGAAATAATCCGCCTAAAGGCTAACATCCTAGCCTTATAGATTGGGGAGTGTGTGGAGCTGCGAGGGAACTACAAGGAATATAAGCGCATAGCGACGGTTAAGGCGACACAATTTCCTCGCTGTAAAATTGCAAAATGCATCACAATGAGCATCGTGCACGAACCGTCGATTAAACGACAAATAAAACGATGTTTTTTTTCGAGGTACTACGCGACGGGGTGTGCGACCCTCGCATAGAGCGCCGCTAAGGCGACGTTTTCAAAAAGCATCGCATAAGCGACGCTAAATAATGTCGCTTATGCGACGTCAATTCCAATGGCTTTTATGATGCGTTACCACTGTTTACACGAAGGTCTGTTGACAAAAAAAATTTAAACGTTGGAGGCTCTTCGATCGACATTTTCACGCGTCTGATCGAAGAGCTCTCTCTTACTATCTCTCTCTGTCTCTGTTTCTCTCTTTCTACATCTTTCTCTCTTTGAATTCTCTCTCTCTCTCTCTCTCCCTCTCTCTCTCTCTCTTCTTTCTCTCTTTATTATAGGTTATTCAAGAAGCTAACCAAGCAAAAATTATGGCTAACTATTGTAAGTACAATTTCTATTCTTCGTATATCATTTGAATTGTGTTATTTTCATTAGATAGCATACTCACACTTATTGGTATGCACTTATACACTTATACATGATGAAGATGCACTTTCACACATATACACATATACACATGCACATACACACACATATATACACAGAGATACATGTGCACATACACTTAGACATACACACACATACACATGCATATGCACAAACATTTCTACGACCACATAAAAAGACTTACATGCATGCATTATTGCATATATATATACACATACACACATTAACATATATGTAAATACATGTATATGCACATCCACATGCATGCACATTCACATGCATGAGCATGGATGCAAATGGAAATGCGTCCACATACACATGCATGTTTCATACATATACACATGCATATACATACATTATACACATATATACACATATATACACATATATATGCACATATGTACACACACATATACACATGCACACACACCTGCACATACATACATATACACATATACACATATACACATATACACATATACACATAGAGTTACACATATACATGCACATACATATAGACACACATACGCATGCACATGCACATACTCATACATACATATACACTTACACATTGACATGCACATACATACATATACAAACACATACACATGCACATACATACATATACACACACATACATATACACTTACGTACACACATATGAATGATTTATATAATTAAAGTATTAAAACACATGCTTAATATAAACAATAATAACAATAAATAGAACACAACTCTTCATTACTTAATACCATACACACAATTCAAAACATAACTGAAATGAAAAAAAAAAAAAAAAGAAAAAAAATTATATATATATATATATATATATATATATATATATATATATATATATATATATATATATATATATATATATATATATATATATATATATATATATATATATATATATGTAAATACATATAATCCAATGTCATAATCAACTAGAATCCTAATCATCATCATCATCATCATCAGCATCATGATCATCCTGATCATCCTCATCCTCATCATCATGATCACCCTGTGACGATCGAGATCGTCCCTCCTATGTCTCTCTCTCCACCTCATCCATATCTGCCTCTCCATAATACTCTTGTATTACATATAACAAACATAAATAAGTAAAAAAAATAAACCATTCATAAAAATAAAATAATTATATAAAATTTAATAATACTCACAAAGACATCCGGATGATCTCGCATATACTCGCTCAAATGCCGATATCTAAAATGTGTACCATACTTGATCTCATGTTTCGTAAGATATCGGCCATAATCCTTTCGCTGCATTGAAACAAATAAGAAAGATTAGTTGCTTGCATTTTAACTAAAATAAAAAATATACTCACAATAACAAATATACTTATAAATGTAGCTACAAAACCATTATGGCCCATTTGGCCTAGGTGCGATTGCAGTAGCCTGTTTATTTAAAAAAAAGTAATACATAAATTAAATGTAAAAAATTACTAAAATATATGAAAATTATAAATATAAACTATTAATTTGTGTACCTTCTGTTGAGAAAATGACTCTTGAAGACGTAGCTGTCTACGAAAAAACTGCCACGTCTCAACTGGTATGTTATGTCGCCTCTTATTTTTTTCCACCATACAATATCTCCTGTTAATTTAATCTCAAACAGAAAAACAAATCAGAATACATACACATATATACACCCACATACACATACACATACCCACATACACATATACATGCAAACATATATGCATACATATATGTATACATATACACATATACATACATATAACATAAACACACATATACATATCCACATATATACATACACACATATGCATGCATATACACTCATTCATACAAAATACATGCATTTATCCCACAATAATGTGTATTTGTGTCTATGTGAATATGTGTGTATGTGTAAATGTGTATATGTGAATATGTGTGTATGTGTAAATATGTATATGTGAATTTTTTCAGTATGTAAAAAATCAGATTATTAATAACAAATACCATTATTTGTAGATTCTGATCAATCAGATGGAACTCCACCACCGCCTCCTCATCGTGCAATGACTATATACTGTAATTATATCAAACATTTAATTTTAAATATATTTGATGGATACATAACTTATATATTTTTTTGTTTCTTACTATAATCAAATTCTGATCAATCAGAGGGTACTCCACCACCTCGTACCCATGCAACAACTTTACATGTGTCCTCCGATAGGAATTATGATGAATTTTACTATCAAGAGCATATTATATGTTGGTTTAACTCTTGTTATGGCACGTATCGAAGACCATGATTGGAATGCATTGAACATGAGGAAGAGTATGGTACTTTTGAGCATGCACCATCACCTAGTCAATGTGATAATGCTTGGGTATGTATTTTTTACATAAATTAATGTCATTATTTTATTTAAAAACCATATACAAAATCAAATTACTATTGATATACAAGAATACTTGCTCGATGATGATGATGATGATAATTTTTCTCATAATGTTAATATACCTCGTACACGTCATGGACTTGCTGTTCATCAATTACAAGTAGAGGTTTCTAGAAATCCTCTATCTCTTGGTTTAAAGACTAAAACGGCTGGAGATTATCCATTGCCAGCTCGTGATCGTTCTTTAGTACAAACATATGATAGAAGAAGATATGGAGGATGGAATAGAGGAACACTTCCTTTAGATGGAGAGGTTTTCAACTTTTGGGGTGATCGCTATATGATTGTTCCATCCACTATTACTAATGCTAGTCGTGGTTTTGTAGAGGATTTGTATGTGCCTCCGAACTCTGAAGTCACACTTATGTCATTTTGTGGTCCTATATATGGATGGGGAGATTGGCATCGACTTTCACGTTATGTTCAAGGCATGAGTACTTATGGAATATGATTGAACGCAACATCCCTTACTAGTAGAAGGATTTTACATGCAGAAAATGAAAGATTATATATTGATGGAAAACCTTACACACATGGAAATATAGCAGGTTTAATAAATAGTAGTCGAGGGTTACATAATAGTTCAAGGACTAATTGCACATTTGAGGAGCGTGAAAATAGTCATGAATCACCATACATGAGTAGAGATGCATCAAGATACATAGTTGTCAATGCTATTACTACATTACATGCCGGTGATGAACTATTAGTGAATTATGGATGGCGTAGACCTCCAAGAGCACCTTTTAGCTAGAGAGAATAAACATTTTCTATCCATATTTAATAACTTATAAACTTAATTTTATATTTAAAGTTTACTTTTTATTCATTTATGGAATACTAATAAATTTTTTTATATGTGTAGATTCCAACGCATGATGTTGATGATATTCCTCCACACCATTCACATGAGGAGGCTACGCAAAAAAAGACCTCATTTATCAGAAGCTTCTATGAGGAGGCTACGCAAAAATAATCCTGTGGAGTATGCAAGGTTGAAAGATCTATATTGAAAAGGCGATAAAGTACAAGATTTGTGTGACAATGATGAAGATGATGGCATGGCAGATTTTATTGAGGATTGCTATCAAAATGACAGTGAGAGCATTGATATTTCTAAAAATGAGAAATATCTTCAAGAGGAATGTCTAAAGCATGTATATGAAGGAAGTTTTTTGACACGACTAAGTGCGAGCTTACTTATTCTCAATCTTCAAAATTGTTTTGGATGGAGTAATGTATCTGTTTCGACACTATTAATGTATAATTTTCAATTTTCTATCTATATATATATATATGCATATATATATATATATATATATATATATATATATATATATATATATATATGCATATATAAACATACACATAATATACATGAATGCATACACACACATATACACACATAAACATGTTATGAGAGTAAGGTCAAATTATACATACCTGTATCGAATGAAGATGTTTTGTCCATCTAGCCCTTAGAATTGTCCACCCAACCTTTAGAATCTTCTTGACACATATGTTTCTCCTATTTTAGTCGTCCTAATACATGTGCTACTAATTATACAAATATTAAATAGCAGTTACCAAGGAGGGTATTAAGCCACATGTAAAATGGGAGGAACAAATTTATCTTGAAGATTTATGTGTGCATGTAGGCATATATATGTGATGAGTACATGTATATATGTATATGTGTCTGTGTAAATGTGTACATGTAAATATGTATGCACATATATATATATATATATATATATATATATATATATATATATATATATATATATATATATATATATATATATATATATATATATATATATACATATATACATATATATATATATATATATATATTTATGTGTGCATTTAGGCATGTATGTGTGATGCATAATATATCTACTCCATTTTATATTTATGTATGTGTATCTAAATGATGTGTATCTATCTTTATATATATTATGATCCTAGTTGATTCGAGTAGCTATATATAGAGGCATAAGGTTGGGAGGAGAGACATCTCTCTAGTAGGACGTCGGAGGAATAGATGCAATGTGTACATATACCTCAATCATATGGCTAAGAGGTTGAATTAGAGTTTTTAAATTAGGGGTTTTAAAACCTTAAATTAGGGGTTTTAAAACCTTAAATTAATGTTTTCAAATTAGGATTTTTGAAATAGGATTTATTTATTTATTTATTTATTTATTTATGCATATGCATGTGTTGTGTATGTATGTGTATCTATATGTGCATATGCATGTGTTGTGTGTGTATATATGCATGTGTATAGGTATATATGCATGTAAATATGATTAAATGAGTCTATGTGTGTGTACATATGATTATGCATGTGTATGTGTATGTGAGTATGTGTATGTGTCTATGTGTATTCATTATATGTGTGTAACTGCATGCATGTGTATGTGTGTGTAAAAATGTACATGTATGTGTGTGTATGTATAAATGTGCATGTATGTGTATATGTGTGTAAATGTGCATGTATGATGTATATGTGTGTGTATGCATGTATTTGTACCTCTAGTCTCACTCTTTTCTCTCTCTCTCTCATATATATACATACATACATAAACACACATACTCATATCCACATATATATACATAAAAGTGTTGGGGATGTAAGGGTCATGTGACCTTACCCCCATATTCATATATATACATCATATATAGAGCATTGCCTCAAGAGAGTTCATTATGTAGGTTTCGAGGCTCCCACACATATCCGCGCGTCGTTCCTCTCTTCTCTCTCCCTCCATCTCCTCCTTCCTCCTCTTGTTCTTCACACCAAAGCCCTTCATTGGTATCAGAGCCTGTTGAAGGCTGGTGTGCAAGAAGCTTCAATGGAAGCTTAGGTGAGAAGAGGTAGAAGTGTAGGTCGGCATCTCTTGACAGCTGTTCAGTATTTCGGTCATAACTCGAGCTAAGAAGCTCGGATTGACGCGTTCTAAAGTTTTGTGCGTAGCTAACACAGAGAGCTACAACTTCACAGAAGGGTGCAGAACCTGGTTCGGACTTTTGAAGTGCCGAAACTTCGAAAAATGCAGAGAATTGTAGAAGGCGAATCTACATTGAGTAGGACAGTAGGTCGGTTTTTTTGTCATAACTTGAGTTCTACAGATCGGAATGTGATGAATTAATTTGCTGCTCGTAGCTTGGAAAGATAGCTACAACTTTGTAGAAGAACTCAGATCCAGATTCTGAGTTCTAGGTTGCCGAAATTGCAGAATACAGAGCAGTACTGTTGCAAGTGAAATTGAAATTGACAACAGGTGCTTGTTTTGAACATATCTTGAGCTACGCACCTCCGATTGAGGTGTTCTTTATGTCGTTACGTAGCCAAGAGTTAGATCTTGAAGTTTGCTGAAGACCAAAAGTTTAGATTTAGAGGTAATCACCACTGAAACAGCAAAACATAGAGCAGCAGATTTTTATCAAACGAACCCTAATTGCACTTGGAGGTTGAATTTGCCTTGGAACTTCTTCGAGAGAGAATTTTTGGTGTGCAAGCTCTTATTTTTAGAGCTTCAAGACATTGTACATGTATGATTATTGTGGTAGCTCCTCCATATGAGAGTAGAGCATGATCTTGTCACGCGTTTGGCATGTAAGATGACATTGTGGTATACTCTTTTTTGAGGTTTATGTCATCATAAGTTTGATCATGGATGTATAGTGGCATTGTGGTCTATATCTTGCTTATGCCACTTGGTTATGGATTTACTTGCCGGTTGCACATACTTTTGTGAGAGTTGACATTGGATCTTAGTTGGTACTTGTATCTTTGTTTTCTTTGCAGGTACATGATCCAGATTAGAGCCTCAGTTACACATTTGTTTGTCATCATTATTAGCATTTGGTCATTGATTGATATGTATTTGCCAGTGTGATTCTTGGCATATGTGGATGGTGATTCCCACATGGTTATTTTGGTTCTAGAGTCCATTTTACAAAGGAGATGCTACCGAAATTTTGACAGCTTTTATGCTAGAAAGATAGCTTTGGATCTTTGTTTATCTCCATTCACTTGGACTCGGTCACAGGTTGTTCGTGATAGATTGGAGCATCTTGTAGGATTTATTCTTGAGTGGGAGTTGTATTGCCATTGTATTGGCATGTATTGCCATTAGTTTATGGGCGTATGTATTTTCCATTATCCTTGATTATATCAGTGACAGGTGGTGACAGATTATTCATTGTTCTTTTGAGATTGGTTATCTTGTTTGATTGCTCAGTTTACAGGGGATACTCTGCCGAAATTTTCCCAAGATTCTTTCACATTCACTTGGTCACTTTGGAGACTTGGTGAGCAGGCTTATGCTCATGGTTTTATGTGCATGCTAGATGCATGGTTATGTGACAGGTGGTTCACATGGTTTTCTTCTCCACAGAGACATATATGATGTGAGTTATGCATATGGATATGCATCTGTGATCCTATTGAGGATAGAGTATTGTTCGAATCTCTTGTTACATTGCTAGGCTTGGATTGCCAGCATGGTGTCTTCTTGATTCGATGGGACTGACTTTCCGAGATGGAAAGTTCAGATGTGGCATACATTGGTTCGTGCAGGGTTACACATGTATGTGCATAGAGATGCACAGAGGCCTCGTGACATGCCCGATCACGTATGGATGGATATGGATGCATTGGCCAGCTCCACTATCCGATTACAGCTTGTGGATTCTATATATGAGTCTGTTATGTATGAGGAGACGAGTAGCGCATTATGGCAGAGACTACATGATATGTATGCGAGTCCATTGACTCATGTGAGACATAGATCACATCGACGACTTCGATGTTGGCATTGTGGTCATGAGGGCCATATTCGACGACGTTGCTTCAGGCGGATGCGACGATGACATCAGAGACATGCACGTGATGTAGATCAGGTAGTGGTTTCAGGAGAGTCTATGGTAGTTGATTGTGCCAGTGATGGTGATATCACTTTCTCCTATGGTTCATCTCATGATTCCTCTTGCTCATTAGATAGCACACATATGGCTTGGTTGCTTGATGCATTAGCCATTTTTCATGTTACTCCACATCGTGAGTGGTTTTGTTGATTCTCAGGTGAGAGTCGTGGATGTGTGCACATGCCTGATGGTATGGCATATGACATTGAGGGTGCAGGAGATGTATGCATTATGCTACCTAGTGGAGCATCACTTATACTCAGACATGTACGTTATGTGCCTTCATTCCCTATGAGCTTGATTTCAGTTACCCAGTTACAGGAGAGCAGATATTATGCATTCCTTGGTGAGCATCATTTTCAGTTGCAGTTGGGACAACTTATGCTTGTCAGAGGTGCTAGGATTGGGCACAGGTATCCACTGCAGGTACTTCATGTGCGAGACAGTCTCGTCTCAGTGGGAGTTCAGCCTTATGTGCGATGTGAGACTCGTCATGTCTCATTCTGTCTACCTATAGATAGGTCTATGGACATTCCTGATGCACATGTATGGCATGATTCTGATGCTCAGATGGATGCACATGTAGAGCATGTTTTGGATGCTCATGATGCTTCTATGGAGCATGGTTTTGTTGATCATGTGGATGCTCATTTGGAGCATATTTTGGATGATCAGTTGGATGCTTTAGAGCATGATGTGGATGCTCATGTAGAGCATTGTGATGATACTCAGTTAGAGTGTGATCATCAGTTTGACCTTGGTGTTGATGTTGTGCAGTTAGCTCATGTAGAGCATGATCATACACTTGGTGTGGTAGAGCAGGATTGCTCTCATGGTACACAGTGTATGGTAGAGCATAGTAGCTCTCAGGATGCACAGCTAGATACATCTTTGGTTGAGAGGATGACTGATTTAGATGTTGATGAGTCAGCGATCATGCAGTCAATCTTGGATTCGCTCATGCGAGATGTTAACAGAGATATGTCAGGACATGTTGGTCTTGACGATGGTGCTTTAGATGCCTTGGATATAGGCATGGCTGACATGCTTAGGTTAGCCACGATAGCACATGTTTCGTCAGCATTGGGGAGTCTGATGTACGAGTTGTTATGCTCGAGACCAGACATTGTAGTTGCTATTGGAGCATTTGCACTTGCAGTTGTCAGTCGTTCGATGATTGACATAGGCATAGAGCGAGTAGGAGCTTTGCAGGAACTTCATCAGTTCTTGCATCAGTCATATGTGAGCTCGACTCTTGTCGATATGAGTCTAGAGCAGTTTGAGGTGCATGGATACACCTTGTTTGAGGCGGTTGGTGTAGGCTGATCTGGTATGGGTTGAGATCCGAACTCTTCCTGTACATTATTGTATAGTCCTACATCATTCTTTGTATGTTTTTCCACTTATGGTCACATTGACCCTTAAGTGGGAGATTGTTGGGGATGTAAGGGTCATGTGACCTTACCCCCATATTCATATATATACATCATATATAGAGCATTGCCTCAAGAGAGTTCATTATGTGGGTTTCGAGGCTCCCACACATATCCGCGCGTCGTTCCTCTCTTCTCTCTCCCTCCATCTCCTCCTTCCTCCTCTTGTTCTGCACACCAAAGCCCTTTCAAAAGCAGTGTGTACCGTGCATTATCGTGATGATGAGCCATAAGTGTCCGCATCTCTTTTAGACACCACTTATGCGACCATCCTGTCCCAAACTCTCTCTCAAGTGAACTAAGTACGTATTTTTTATCCCTCTCATCATGCTCACTACAAAAATAAAAAAAAACATGTAAATAAAACATAAGATATTTATTTCAATTTATATGTAAAATTTATACTTACTTCCACGGTAAGTGGACAAGGCGCAGGTAAGAGTCGCATAATGCCCGCATTCTTCTCTTGAACTCCAATCCATTCCGTATGTACACAATGTTCCCCACTGGCTCTATATTGCACTCTAGTCCTAAAGTGCCTATGCATGTCCTCATAGGCAGCTCTACTCTGCTATCATGATCTGGAGGTGGTATAGGTGTCCTGAAAATAGATAGATAAAAATAAATAAAAATATGTGTTATAATATCATTAAAAAAGTTTATAAAAAAAACATACCTATGAGCAGATAGCTGTCTTCCTGCATGTGGAGCCGCAGAAGAGCCCTCCTCTGATCACTGGGTAAGCATCTGGATTGTATAATCCAGCTCATCATCAGACATCTCTGAGTAATCATGCATGATGGCCCCTAGAGTATCAGACGAAACTCTTGCTCTCATAAGACTTTTTATGAGAGTGAGTTTTGCCTTTCTCTCTCTACTAGGATCCATAATACCTAACATATAAAACAAAATGGGTTAGAAATCAATATATATACATGTACATATGTATGTGTGTATGCATTAAGTATGTGTATGTATGCATGTGCATTATGTATGCATATGTGTGTGTATGCATGTAAGTATGTATGTATGCATATGCATATGCATTATGTATGCATATGTATGCATGTATGTGTATGTGTGTGTATGTCTCTCTATGTGTGTGTATGCATATATGTGTGTGTATGTGTGTGCGTGTATGTGTGTTATGTGTGTATGCATGTGTATGTGTGTGTATGCATCATTATGTGTGTATGTGTCTATGTGTGTATGTGTGTGTGTGTATGTGTGTGTGTCTATGTGTATGTGTGTGCGTCTATGAGTGTGTATATGTTTATGTGTGTGTATGTGTCTATGTGTGTGTATGTGTCTATGTGTGTATGGGTATGCATGTATGTATGCATATGCATGTGCATTATGTATGCATATGTGTGTGTATGCATTATGTATGCATTTGTGTGTCTATGCATTAAGTATGTGTATGTATGCATATGTATGCATATGCATGCAATTATGTGTATGTGTGTGTATGTCTCTCTATGTGTGTGTATGCATATATATGTGTGTATGTTTTGTTATCTTTTGTTCCTTCCTCATTAGCTTGTTAGATTTGTGAATGTGTGTATGTGTGTATATGTGTGTGTATGTGTGTGTGTCTATGTGTATGTGTGTGTGTGTGTCTATGTGTGCATATGTGTGTGTAAGTGTGTGTGTGTGTGCATACCTGGCTTCAACGATGATATGTGTGTCTCTCTCTCGCTCTTTCTCTCTCTCTCTCTCTCTCTCGCTCTCTCTCTCTCTCTC
Organism: Ceratopteris richardii; assembly: GCA_020310875.1. Classification (NCBI taxonomy): domain Eukaryota; kingdom Viridiplantae; phylum Streptophyta; class Polypodiopsida; order Polypodiales; family Pteridaceae; genus Ceratopteris; species Ceratopteris richardii. Next base: position 50,938,914 of record CM035435.1, read on the forward strand.
TCTCTCTCGCTCTCTCTCTCTCTCTCTCTCTCTCTCTCTCTCTCTCTCTCTCTCGTTTTCTTGCTCTCTCGCGTCCAAATCCCGACACAAATGTGCTGGGAGAAATCGATTTTTTTTTTTTAACATTCTAGAGCATCGCTTATGCGACGCTCTGGAACAGTACAAGATGTCGCTTATGTGACGCCAGCCAGTTTTTCAACGTCGCAAATAACATCGCTATTTGTGACGCACCCTTTTATCGTCGCATAAGCGACACTTGCATCGCTTATGCGATGAAAGCTCATTAAAAAAAAAAATCCAAAAACAACACTGTCGCTTATGCGATGCTAGCATCACATAAGCAATGATTCTCCTTTTTTTTTTCAATTCGGGGGCGTCGCTATGCCCGCCTATTTCTTGTAGTGGAAGAGTTGCACATGTGCTTCCAACCCAAGAGGCAAGAGGCCCAATCGACCCACCTAGCATGCATGGACTTACATGGAAACTCTTTGCAAACTACATGGATTTCCTACCCATTTTGATGGAAAAGATTTGTAGCTTATAGGGATTTCCTACCCTTCATCTCTACTCCTCTTAGAATATGTTTGCTATTGCAAAAACATATGACATGTCTCATGTACTACAATGCTCTAGCCAAATTAAGTCGAACCTTTATGATTAGGTGTGGACTCCACTGGGTGCTTCTCTATCTCTCTATAGATGGTACAAATGCGAACCATCAAATTGAGGAGAGGGTGTTGATTCTAAAATAGGGCTTGAGCTCTCCACTCCCAAAAAGTATTGAGGCGTTCCAATTAAGCGATGATTGCGGAGCATATTTGCTTTTGATATTATATTCGTGCAAAGAAGAGATACAATATACGTTAATTTTCTTAAAAGAAAGTGCAACGTTGTTTTTAGAGTGAAATATTTATGTTTGCCACATTCTTTGAAGCAGGCAAAGGAGTTTCCTAGATTGTAATTTGTGTCCCAGATGCCTGTCTTAGCGGTTGGATCCCTCGTCTCTTGAGGCGGGGGCATGGGTTCAACCCCCTGTGCTGCGGGACAGATATGTGTCTTCGTGCATGGAACTGATGTGCTACCTTCGAGCCATGGAACTTGTGCCTTTGGGCAAAAATGGTGTAGTGCCTTCGGGTCAGTTTAAACCCCATCTACTGTAAGTCCTTCCCGGTTTGAGTCAAACTCCTGTTCTTGTGGGATAAGGGGGGTCCCATGGGTACTAAGCTCTTCCTTGTACAATTGCAATTTCAAAGTTAAAGTCGGGGGAGTAGGCCTCCGCCGAACCTCCTTAAAAAAAAAAAAACTGTAATTTGTAATTGCAAGAAAAGGAAAAGATTCCTTGCGAGTCACGACATAAGGTACATCACTTTTCTGTTGAAAAGTCTTCTTCCCACTCTCATGAACTTGTCGCGCTCGCAACAAAGTACCTGCTGTTTTGTCTTTACTCATAGGCTTTTCTTATAAAAGATGGATAGATGCTGCAGCAAAACTGTAGCCAGTTGGTGCGTTGCTCATATATCTTCTTCGTCTGCTTCTTCCCACTCCTAAACCAGCAAAGAATTAACAAGCGATGGCGTTACAAGGTGAGAATATGTATTTCTGACAAATTAACGATGATGATCGGGTGGTTGATCATGTGCTCACGCAATAATCCTTTACTGTAGAATCACTTAGAACATGTCCTCACCTTCAGATTGTGTTTTCCGTCCAAACACTACAACGTGCGATGACGATTTATGAGTTAGACGTTTTCATTCCTCAGGCATCACTGCTAAAAATCATATTGACTTTATTGTTCGTGTTGCTGCTGGTAAATACAGATTACTTGACTACAAAGCGTGAATTCTAGAGCGCGGACGACGCAATTTTACCCGCATGTTGCGAGACACATTTCATTTTTTTTTTCAGGTTGCAATTTATAGATTAACTGCAGAACATGCAGATGATGATACGATATACATGCGACGGACAATATGAATGCGTGCAAAAGAAGATAAGAGTGCAGCGATCCTCGGATCCATTTATGGGGCCTTTACCATAACTCGCGCTTCACGCTGCGTTTGCTGCTGCGCACATCAGCTTAAGTTCGACATGGTAACTTTAGGTGACACCTCGAAGAAGCCAAATAGGTATCTTTTGCTCCGCGATGGATTAAACCTGCCTTATAGGCAAAACCGAATCAGAAAGAAAGTGCAGAAATGCTTGAAGAAAATAGAGTTCATCCTTCTGGCAGCAAGACGGATAGGGACATGGATGATGGATCTCGTAATCCGTAGCGCCCAGCAGGACTGTTCGACTTTCCAGGTGAGGACGAGGGACAAAGCAACAGTCGGATAGTCACACAGCATGTAGCATGGCACGCGAGCTTCAGCCTGCTACTGTTCTCCAAGAAAAACAAAAAAAAACCAACACCATAATGTCACAGAGGTTTTGTTCTTGTTGGCCAATCTTAGTCTGTGTGGGTTTTCTCAATGTTTGCCCTTCATTGATGGACAGTAATCCGAACCTTAAGTACTTCATGATTTGTGATGTATTCGGAAGCAAAAACTCGGGTGGGCACTCTTTGCATAGAAAGAATAGTTTACAGCAATGTGATTAAATGAATTGTTAAGTCTTGGACAGTATTGCCAAGATATCAGGCTTAACACATGTTCTAGGGTGATTTATCATTTCCGTTTTTATATCTTAGGCATGTGTGGTGATTTCTAAGATATGCACATGCACTTGTGGTGTTTATCAAATATGCTCCATAGTTTTTTTCTTTCATTAGGATGCATCGGCACATCTTTTCTACTAAGTGTGCGGCATACTTATCTTACCAACTCGCTCTCTAGTATCTATTAGGCTTTCTCTAATATATTACTTTATTTTATACATTGAAATATCTTGTTTTTGCTATATGAAAAGTCATTCTTTTACATAATGTTTTGTAGAAGGAGAAGAAGGAGAAGGAGGATGTGGAGGAGGAGGAGGAGGAGGAGAAGAAGAAGAAGAAGAAGAAGAAAGAAAGAAAGAAAGAAAAAAAAGAAGAAGAGGAGGAAGAAGAAGAAGGAGAAGGAGAAGGAGGAGGAGGGGAAGGAGAAGGAGGAGAAGGAGAAGGAGAAGGAGGAGGGGAAGAACAAGAAAAAAGTCTTTAGTCTTGACTCCATTTTTTAATGCTCCACTCTTTTTGTCCATGAGTTTGTGAGTGTGGAAGAGCCCTCTCTTTTCCTTCTTTCCTCTTCGTTGAAAGCTCCACCAAACTCAATCTAATTCAAATCTCATCAATCACCCACCAAAAAGTGCACCTACACTCATTGGTGGGTGGTTAGCTAGATTGTAGGAAAGGTAAAACTCTATATAAGCACCATACGACCTTTGTTGCTTGAGTTGTATGCATTCCACAAGTTTCCCACTTAATTTAGTGAAGTCATAAACTCAGCAGCAAGCAGTCCCCTTGCTTGCTTACCTCATTTTCCCAAGATTTTGCTCCTCTCCATCTAGAGGTGTAGTTAGGCTTTTGCAAAATTGATTGTACTTTAATTCACTACAACATATCAAGGGCATTCTGATGTTCTGCATACCGACGGTCATGCGTCAGCGTTAGTATGACCATCAAAAACCTTTGGAAAACCAGGCAGGCAATATACGCATCGATACACATGCACTGGTATGATCGTCAATAACTTACAGGAAATTACTGATGCTCATACCGACACAATACTGATGCTCATACCGACACATTGTTTTAACCAGACTCGAGAGCAAAAATCTGGCGGGAGCGGTGTGCTCTCAACTTCGGCGACCCCCCCAGGGAGTGGTCGATTGAAAAATCTCTATTCCTCCTTGGCAAAAGGATTGCCAACAGTAAGAAATCCCCACCCTTCAGGCACCATCAAGTCCTCCTTTTGATCAACAACAAGCTCAAACCCAAGTGGGTCCCGCATGAGGGCGAGAGGGTGATCAACCTTCTTTGTAATGCAACCTAGGAATCAACCAAGATTCCCCTGCTTTGTGGGATTTGGGGGGTCCCGTGGGCACTAGTCCCCTTCTATTGTACCTTTGTTTCTTAATTTAATTCAAGTCCGGGAGAGTAGGCTATTGCCGAACTTCCTTTATATTAAAAATTCGACATTCATCACGTTTTGAAACTGGACCTACTACTGTCAAATTTGCACGCGCAAGAAACATCTCCCTGTTTCTCACTCTTTCTCTCTCTCTCTCTACGCAGATCTCTCTATTTTTCTAGATCTGAAGTTTTGGTAAGTATATCCCACATACTGTAGCACTCTTTTTTCTTTCTTTATGTTTTCCCTTTTCTAATTTCTTCTCTCTTTAGTTTTGCAAGAGATTTTGGCATCAAGTCTTTGGAATTCAACGAACGACAACTTTAAGTGGATTTTGATGACAACAGTTCAAATAATTGCATCAATGTAAGTGATTGTTTTGTTTTCGATTGACATAGAGAGAGAGAGAGAGAGAGAGAGAGAGAGAGAGAGAGAGAGAGAGAGAGAGAGAGAGAGAGAGAGAGAGACAGAGAGAGACAGAGAGAGAGATCTAGAGAGAGAGATGAAAGAAAGAGAGAGATCTAGAGAAACATAAAGAGAGAGAGAGAGAGAGAGAGAGAGAGAGAGAGAGAGAGAGAGAGAGAGAGACATATACATACACACTCACATATGATACACACACATATGTGCATACATACATACATACACACATATACATATACATACACACACTATACATATACATACATACATGCATATACATACACACATATGTGCATACACACATACACATCCATATGCATACACACATACACATGCATATGCATACACACATACACATGCATATGCATACACACATACACAAATGCATATGCATACATACATACACACACAAATTGCATATACATACACACATGCATATACATAAATACATACACACATGCATATACATACATACATACACACATGCACACATGCATATGCATACACACATACACAAATACACAAATACACACGCATATGCATACACACATGCATATGCATACACACATGCATATGCATACACACATGCATATGCATACACAAATGCATATGCATACACACCAGCATATGCATACACACATGCATATACATACACATGCATATGCATACACACATGCATATACATACACATGCATATGCATACACATGCATATGCATACACATGCATATGCATACACATGCATATGCATACACATGCATATGCATACACATGCATATGCATACACATGCATATGCATACACATGCATATGCATACACATGCATATGCATACACATGCATATGCATACACATGCATATGCATACACATGCATATGCATACACACACAGTACATACACATGCATATGCATACACATGCATACACATACACATGCATACACATACACATGCATACGCATACACATGCATACACATACACATGCATACGCATACACATGCATATGCATACACATGCATACACATACACATGCATACGCACGCACATGCATACACATACACATGCATACGCATACACATGCATACACATACACATGCATACACATACACATGCATACACATACACATGCATACGCATACACATGCATACGCATACACATGCATATACATACACACGCATATGCATACACACATGCATATGCATACACACATGCATATGCATACACACATACACAAGTGCATATGCATACACACATACATAAATGCATATGCATACACACATGCATATGAATACACACATGCATATGCATATACATACATGCATACACACATGCATGCATATGCATACACATACATATACATATACACACATATGCATACACACATACATATGCATACACACATGCATATGCATACACACATGCATATGCATACACACATGCATATGCATACACACATGCATATGCATACACACATGCATATGCATACACACATGCATATGCATACACACATGCACAAATGCATATGCATACACATGCATATACATACACATGCATATGCATACACACATGCATATGCATACACACATGCATATGCATACACACATGCATATGCATACACACATGCATATACATACACATGCATATACATACATTCATGTACAAATGCATATGCATACACATGCATATGCATACACATGCATATGCATACACATGCATATGCATACACATGCATATGCATACAAATGCATATGCATACACACGCATATACATACACATGCATATGCATACACACATGCATATGCATATACATACATGCATACACACATGCATATGCATATAGACATGCATATGCATAGACACACATATACATATACATGCATATGCATACACATGCATATACATACATGCATATGCATACACACATACACAAATGCATATGCATACACACATACAAATGCATATGCTTACACACATACACAAATGCATATGCATACACATGCATATGTATACAAATGCATATGCATACACATGCATATACATACATGCATATGCATACATGCATATACATACATGCATATTTATACACACATGCATATGCATACACACACACACATGCATATGCATGCAGAAATGCATATGTATACACACATGCATATACATACACATGCATATGCATACACACATTCACAAATGCATATGCATACACATGCATATGCATGCAAATGCATATGCATGCAAATGCATATGCATGCAAATGCATATGCATACACACACATATACATACACATGCATATGCACATACATACATGCATACAAATGCATATGCATACACACATGCATATGCATACACACGCATATACATACACACGCATATGCACACACACACATGCATATACATACATGCATATGCATACACACATACACAAATGCATATGCATACACACATACATATGCATATGCATACACACATATAAATGCATATGCATACACATATACAAATGCATATGCATACACACATACACAAATGCATATGCATACACATGCATATGCATACAAATGCATATGTATACACACATGCATATGCATACACACATACACACATGCTATACATAGACATATATATGTGAAAATATCTAAAAAAAAAATCTATAGATTTTTTAGGATATATATATATATATATATATATATATATATATATATATATATATATATATATATATATATATATATATATATATATATATATATATATATATATATATATATATATATATATATATATATATATATATATATATATATATATATATATATATATATATATATATATATATATATATATATATATATACATACATTGGATCAGATGGGATCTCCACGTACACCTTGGGGACCACATGACCATGACAACTCCAAGATATATCACATACGTGATGGAGCTCCAGTCATAGACACGACAAGAAAGTCCATGCATCAACGCATTCGATAGCTTTGATCCAAAGAGTTTGGACATTCTTTCATGTTAAAATGGATCGAACAAGATAAGGATTCCAAAAATTATATCACACAGTCGATATGTGAAGAGTATCGGCCATCATCTGGGCATCCTATTGTGATCTCAGAATGGATTTAGCATATGGCATACGAGGTGATGTCTCATCGGCGGTCCAAGGCTCCCGATGCTTTCAGAGCAGGCTTATCGAAGCCTATATGGTTAGATGTTGAAGAGTGGGGATCAATTCAGGATGAGCAACAACATACTCTTGATGGATATCATCAATAGCGAGATGCGATGACCACATGTTTAGATACGGTTGAAACGTCGCATTTAGGTAGTGACGTATACGACAATATGTGATACCAATTTATAAGTATTATTTTAGTTATTGAGTTTGTTTGGGTTAAATACATCATGTATGTTCATCTAACATTTTGCATATTTTTTATAGGAATTGGCTGTGGGTCATCCTCCGACGCGAACCCAAGAAGCTTACAGATATCATCATGGATTGCCTGCACTGTTGCAAGGCTTAGAGGGATGCAGTGCGATCATTTCATGGAAGAGTCTATGATGAGGTAAACGTATAGCTTGGTTTCATATTTTTAGTTTTTGTTTATAAATGTCATGTCAATTTGTCTCATTTTATGCATATGCTTTGTTGCAGGATTGTAGGTGTAAATGTTTTGATCCCCTTGCGCATATGTATGGTAATGCTTTGCCATAATTTTGTATTACACTCCTATGTGGCAATGATGTACCATAATTTTGTATTCCATTCCTATATAGAAGTGCTTTGTCACATTTTGTATTCGTTTCGTATATAGAAGTGCTTTGCCACACTCTTCTACATCCTTCATTTATGGAATATACAACTTTTTGTACATGATTCATGGTTCATTTGTGCTCATATAAAATCGTGTTTTGGTTGCCATTAGAGTACATATCACATGTACTCGGTTTTCTTTGGGTAGAGTGTATTGTCTTTTGCTAAACAACATCATGGTAATGTTGCTGTAGCAAAAGACAACACAATCTGCCCAAAAAATTTGCAGATATGGTCGTTGGTATGAGCATCAGTACTTCCAGTAGTCGTCAGTATAAGCGTCGGTACTCCCAACAAGGTCGTCGATATGAGTGTCGGTATTTTTGATGCTTATACCGACGATTATACTATCGCTCATATCGACGCCCATACCGATGACCATACTGGGGCGATGTTTTTGATGCGCATATCAAACGCAACACCGATGTCGCGGGCAAATTACACCTGTTCATTTTCCTCGGTAACAGCCTCCGTATACCCTCGATATGTTGTAGTGATTGTAGAGCATTGTTTTCTATCTCATTCTACTCATTTTCATTGATTTCAATCTTCATTTGCTCTCTCATATAGTGCCCCAAAGTTTGCCAAAGATTCATGTTTGAGTGAGTGAGTTGTGAGCAATTACGATGTTTTTGAAGCTATATCTCTGCACATAGGCAAAAAGTGTTGCAAATAGGTAGTGTGTTTTGTAGAGGATTATTCTCCCATATCGAATATCCATTTGGGATAACTTAAAGCTTTTTAGATAGATCTAATGGTCTAATTTAAATCTACATAATTTTAGTTTAAGTCGCTTTATAGATTTAGAGAAAAGATTAGAACAATGAGCACATATGACTACTTGTGGACCTAGTGGAGGGCAACTATCTTCCATTGTTGCATTGGGGTGTTAGAATCATCAATCATCAATGGTGTCAGAGCATTTTGGAGGCTCCAAGACATCATTGGGCATCATATTGAAGACTTGAAGGGATCAAGGCAACTCATGGAAGCACAAGGAGGACTCATCAAAACAAGAAGACATCAAAAGGTGACTACATCAATGGAGATCTCAACTCGTCAAAAGTTAGCAAGGGAGAAGTTATCAAAAGGCAATATCCACACCTTCTAAAGCATAAAACAAAGGAGCTAGAAGAGCATCTTAGAGCTCAGTATGTCTAAGTATAATGCACAAATAGAGAAGTTAGAGAAAGGTAATTATCAACCATGGAAATTTAGAGTTAGCAACTACCTTATGGGTAAAGGATTGTGGGAATTAGTGAGCAACAAGGAGCCAATGCTTCATGTACATGATTCATCACGTTAAGGGTAGGTCAAGGAACCTAATGAATGGATAGAAAGGGATAGGAGAGTCATATTCATTCTATCCCAACACATAAGCAATAGCATGATAGGGCATTTAAAAGACTCCGACACATCCAAGAAGGTTTGGGAGACCTTGGAGAAATTGTACTCTTCATCAACGAAGGCAAGGAAGATTTAGCTCAAGAATTATCTAATTAATCTTAGGAAAGCACCAAGTACTAACATAAATGAGTACATTTTGAAGGTTAAGGAGCTCGTAAATGCCCTAGGGTCGATTGGGAGTCCAATCAAAGATGTCGATCTTGTCGCGCACACTCTCAATGGCTTGAGAGAGGTTGAAAGGTGGAAAGCATTCACCAAATCAGTTTATGTGAGGGATTTGCTACTAGAATTTGATGAATTATGTTGATATATTTAGGTAGTGGTGTGTGGGAACACTCTAGGACCGCCGGGGCACTTTTTCCTTTTTAGGAGGTTTTTTTCCCTCGGCTTGTATATACACCTATTGCCCTAATGGGCTAATTATCTTTGTACATTCTAGTGGTAATACATTCAGTATTATGTGTTATGCTCCTAGATTCTTCTTCTTTCTTATGCTGTTCGTGTGCTTCCGCAAACATCTAACTCCAACAATTGGTGTCAAAGAAGGTTGCCGCTTCATCTAGGGTGCTATCTACACCTCTCTGGTTGCAGTCTCAGAATCGCATGAAATTTGGTAAGCATACTCAGGGTGTTTTCGAGATCAAAACATCTTCGCTCTATGGTGCTGAAATCGCAATCTGATCTCGTTTTGGCCTCCGAATGCACTATCGTGCTTGTGTAGGTGATTTCATCTTTTTGTGCCAAAGATATATATGAGTTTCAGTTTGCTAGTATAACTGTCTCAAAGTCTACTACAGGTCTAGTATAACTCGTTTGGGTAGTTCTCTTCAACTTTTTCAGATACAATCATTTTTTTGCATCAAGGTATTTTAGTCAGTGGCTAAGGCTCAAAGTAGTGATGTATTTCGTATGTTGCTTGTTGAGGATAAGTTGGATGGTACAAATTACCATTATGGGCTTATATGATGCGTCATGTATTGGTCGCAAAAGGACTATGGAATATTGTGCAGGGTATTGAAAGACATCCTATTACACCTACAAATAGAGGTACTACAAATACAGGTGTTGGAGCTGATGGAGATGGTGTCAAAGATGATGATATTCTGCAGATTCCTATTCGTGCTATTATTTCTATTGCACTTACTGTAGAGAAAATTCGTTGGGAGGGCACAGATGCTTAGGCACATGCATTGATAGCTTTGTCTATCAAACATGCTATTATTCCTCACATTCGATCTTGTAGAGTTTTTAAGGATGCTTGGGATACACTTACCACATTGTACTAGGCTAGGAATGAGGCTCGTGTTGCTTACCTCTGAAAACAATTCGAGAGTGAGCACATGAATGAAGGTGATTCTATGGATATTTTTCTCACAAAGATCAAGGATTTGAAAGAATGATTGCTTTTTGCTGATGAAGTTATACCAGATAGATCACTTGTGCAGACCGTTTTGAATGGTCTTCCTAACTCATATCAGAGTTTTGCTTCTACTCTTCATTTGATGATGAAAGTCAATCCAAATGCCTTATCATTTGAGGACTTAGTCTCTGTTTTGTTGCAGGAAGCTCAGTCTAGGTAGAACAGGTCCATCATGCATGTTGCAGATCAAGCTTTCCTAGATAGTCAGAAGGGCAAAGGTAAATGGAGCTCTTCTACTAGTAAGGAAAATTTTGCAAATGTTGCACATTTGAAGAAGGAAGACAAAGATGAGAAGAAATCAGAAAAGCAGAAATTGTTTTGCAAATACTGTAAAGCAAATGATCATGTCATTAAGAGCTGTCCAAAACTGGCTACTAAAGAGGTAAAGAAGAAAGAGGCCGGAATGGTTGTTGCAGAGGCCTCTACACCGAAAACAGAGTCTACTAATCTTGTGCAGGATGAAGAATGGGTGTTTACTATTGTTTGCAGTTTTCACCCATCTTCTCATGAGCAGTGCATATCTACAATAGACTTAGATGTTTCGTACTTTGATAGTGGGGCGACCAAACATATTACCTCATAGCAGAGTTTCTTCTCTTCACTCAAGCTTGTCCCTATAGGGAATACTGTTACATGCACCAACAACTCCTCCTATTCTATTATGGGAGTTGGTAAGATCATTTTGAATACTGCTGATGGTAGTTCTTTCACTTTATCAGATGCTTTGTTTGTGCCAGGGATCAAGAAAAATCCTTTATCAGTTTCTCCATTAGCCAAGATTGGCTTGGTTGTGAAATTTGTTGACGACAGATGTACAGTTCATGATCTGTCAAATGGCGATATCATTATTGCTTCTGGCATTTTATGTCGTGGGTTGTATAAGCTCATAAACTACGAAAGATCTGAAAATGATTTGGCATGTGTAGTACATGATTCTCAAGCTATGTCATATGCAAAGCTTTGGCATGCACGCTTTGGTCATCTGAATTTTGCTAGTTTGCTATGCGTGCAAAAATCTGAAATGATGTCCTCTTTGCCCAAACTTGAGGCACCCAGAAAAGATGTTTGTGAAGGCTGTATTTTGGGCAAAATGCAGCGTTCCTCCTTTCCAAAACATGGTTCAGTTCGGGTTACTCAGAAATTGCAGCTTCTACATAGTGATGTCTGTGGTCCTATGCAGACATCTTCTTTTGGGAACTATCTTTACTTCATGGCTTTCATTGATGATTTTTATAGGCATGCATGGGTATATCCATTGAAGGCAAAGTTCGAAGTGTTTATGTGCTTCAAACAGTTTATGGTTTTGGCTAGAAATATGTCAGCATGTAAAATGGGCACCCGCCATTCTGATTGAGGGGGGGAGTATATGTCTTCTGACTTTAATGCATTTCTCATTGAACGTGGGATAAAACATCAATGTACAGTGCCATATACACCTCAATAGAATGGGGTTGCTGAACGGAAGAACATGTCACTCATGGGGATGGTGAGGTGTATGGTCAAGAGTCACATTTTACCACATAGTTTTAGGCTTGAGGTTGTCATGTGTGCCACATACATACTTAACAGGTGTCCCACTAAAGCACTACAATCTATCAATCCATATGAGGATTGGCATGGTCGCACACCATTTGCTTCTCATGTGCATGTTTTTGGTTGTTTGGCATATGCATTAGTGTCTGAACAACATCGCAGAAAATTGGATGATAAAGCAATAAAATGTATTTTTTTTTGTTACAGTTCTGAAAGCAAAGGGTAATGTCTGTATCGTCCACAAACTAAACAGATTTTGGTTAGCCGTGATGTTGTTTTTTGGAAGATGCTATTCAACCCTTACTTTCATGTACTAAGGAGACATCTGTTAGCTCCAAAGACATGTATGATACTTTGCTACCTCGTTTTACAGGTGGACAGTATAGTGCTGATCCTAATGAGGCAACTTCTGAGCCTTTGTAGATTTCATATGGTGATGCAGATCATTCCATTTTTGATGCAGATTTACATGATGCACTTGTTGATGAGAGAGCTGATATTGAGTAGGCAAAAACTATGCCAAATGGATGGTGTAGACTTTGTGTGACAACAAATTAGATGCAGCTCTGTCATATCATACTTGTTCATGCTCTCATTATGCCTCTTTTGCATCAGATTGCTATGCTATGGCTGCCTCTACTATCTGTGATGAGACTGAACCTATTTTGTTTGATGAAGCACAAAATTCAGAACATTGGATGCTGCAATGTAATCTGAATATGATGCTATCATGAAAAATGATACATTTTCTTTATGTGACTTGCCTCCTAGCAAGAGACCATTGGCACCAAGTAGGTATACAAGCTGAAGCATAAACCTGATGGAACAGTTTACATGTATAAGGCTAGGCTTGTTGCAAAGGGTTATGCATCAGAAAGAGGCATTGATTTTGATGAAACCTTTGCTCCTACTTGTTGAATGACTACTGTTCGTAGCATCTGTGCACTTGCAGCTCATCATGGTTGGAATGTACATTAGTTGGACATTAAAACAACATTTTTGAATGGTGACTTGCATGAAAAAGTGTATGTTTTTCAGCCTCGTGGCTTTGTGCAAAAAGGGTAGGAAAACCAGGTGTACAGGTTTAAGCGCATCTTTAGCTACTTGAATGGTACCCGGCTACTTGGATTGTTTTATCCCAAGGGGGGAACATTACCACCAAATTTGCGTGCTTTTTCTGACAGTGATTGAGCTAGTTGTTATGAAACTCCTGTTTCCACCAATGGTTTTTACTTCGTGCTTGGTAGCTCATGTATATCTTGGTTGAGCAAGAAGCAGCCTACAATGGCCACTTCCAGTTGTGAGCCTAAGTATAGGGTAGCTTTCATAGCAACTGTTGAGTGTGTGTGGCTCCGATGCCTCATGGCTGATTTGGGTATTGGTTAGTCTTCTGCCACCACCATCTTCACTGATAGTTAGAGCAAATTGGCAGTTGCGAGGAACCCTCTGTTCCATGCTTGCACTAAGCACATTGAGGTGCATTATCATTATTTCAGGGAGAGGTTCTCTACTGGGTAGATCAGCTTGGCATATGTGGCCATGTAGGAGAACATTGCAAACCTTTTCATCAAGGCTCTACCTAGGGAGTGTTGGAGATAGATGTCTACGGAAGCACGTGAACAGCACAAGGAAGGAGAAGAAGCTTGGAGCACAACACACAATACTCAATGTATTACTAGAGAATGTACAAAGATAAGTAGCCCATTAGGGCAATGGGCATATATACAAGCCAGGGAAAAAAAACCTCCTAAAGAGGGAAAAAAGTGCCCCGGCGATCCTAGAGTGTTCACACACATCACTACCTAAATATATCAACAAATCCCCCCTGGGAGTGATGTAATGAACAAGTAGCTGGCACTCATGTATAAGGAAGTGCCAAGCTATGTGGAAGTCACTCCACAAAAGGAAGTAAGCCCAAAGATTTGTGGAAAGCTTCAAACTTGTCCCTGGGCAGAGCCTTCGTGAAAAAGCCTGCAATGTTCTCCTGTGTGGACACATATGCCAAGATGATCTCCCCAGTAGAGAACCTCTCCCTGACATAGTGATAATGCACCTCAATGTGCTTAGTGCGAGCATGGAACACAGGGTTCCTCGCAAGTGCCAATGCACTCTAACTGTTAGTGAAGATGGTGGTGGTAGAATTCTGACCAACACCCAAATCAGCCATAAGGCGTCTGAGCCACACACACTCAACAATAGCTGTGAAAGCTGCCCTATACTCAGCTTCACAACTGGAAGTGGCCATAGTAGGCTGCTTCTTGCTCAACCAAGATATACATGAGCTACCAAGCATGAAGCAAAAGCCACTAGTGGACACACGAGTGTCATAGCAACCAGCCCAATCAGAGTAAAAAAAAAGCATGCAAATCTGGCGGTAGTGATCCCCTCTTGGGATAAAACAACCCAAATAGCCGAGTACCACTCAAGTAGCGAAAGATGTGCTTAACCGCCTACCAATGCTTGACTCCTGGGCAATGCATAAACCTTCTCATCTGTGAGACAACAAACTGAATATCTGGCCGAGTAATGCATAAGTAAATCAAGCATCCAACACCATGTTGATAGAGAACAACATCAAATGCATCTCCAGCATCATGAAGACTCAAACGTAAACCCGTCTCCATAGGAATGGCAATAGGCTTACAGTCTTCAAGGCCAAAACGCTGCAATAATATGTCAATATATTTCGTTTGACACAAATCCATTCCACCATCAACTTGCATAAACTGAATGCCCAAATAGTGATGCAAATGCCCCAAATCAAACATCTCAAATGAGGGATGCAAATCAGCCTTAAAATCAGCAATATGCCTCTCATGAGGACCAGTGAGCAGCATGTCATCAACATAAACCACAATGATCAGAAGCACATCATTGGCACGCTTAACATAGAAGGTGCTTTTAGTTGGACTGTTCTCAAAACCACGTGCAATCAGATAGGCATGTATCTTCTCATACCAAGCACGTGGTGCTTGCTTTAAACCATATAATGCCTTCTTTAACCTGCACACCTAGTTTTCATGTCCTTTTTGCACAAAGCCACGAGGCTGAAAAGCATACACTTCTTCATGCAAGTCACCATTCAGAAATGCAGTTTTAATGTCCAACTGATGTACATTCCAACCATGATGGGCTACAAGTGCACAAATGCTCCGAACAGTAGTCATACGGCATGTAGGTGCAAACGTCTCATCAAAATCAATGCCTCTTTCCTACGCATAACCCTTTGCAACAAGCCTAGCCTTATACTTGTCAACTATACCATCAGGTTTACGCTTTAGCTTGTATACCCACTTAGTGCCAATGGCCTTCTTTCCAGGAGGCAAGTCACATAAAGACCAAGTACCATTCTTCATTATTGCATCATATTCAGATTGCATAGCAGCCATCCAATTTTCTGAATTTTGTGCTTCATCAAACGAAATAAGCTCATTCTCATCACAGAGACTAGATGTAGCTATAGCATAGCAATCTGATGCAAAAGAGGCACTATGAGAGCCTGAATGGGTACAATATGACAGAGGTGTATCTAATTTGCTATCATGCAAAGTCTGCACTAGCCATTTTGACATAGGCTTTATATCAGCTCTCTCATCAACTAGTGCATCATGTAAATCTACATCAGAAATGGAATGATCTGCATCATCACATGAAACCTGCAAAGGCTGAGAAGTTGCCTCATTAGGACCAGCACTAGAGTGTCCACCTGTAAAAAGAGGCGTCAAAGTATCATACATGTCTTTGGAGCTAACATATGTCTCCTTAGTACATGAAAGCAATGGCTGAATAGCATCTTCCACAAAAACAACATCATGGCTGACCAGAATGCATTTAGTCTGTGGATGATACAGACGATAGCCTTTACTTTCAGAACTGTACCCAACAAAAGTACATTTTACTGCTTTATCATCCAATTTTCTGCGATGTTGTTCAAGCACTAATGCATATGCCAAACAACCAAAAACACGCAGATGAGCAACAAATGGCTTGCGATCATGCCAAGCCTCATATGGAGTGATAGACTGGAGTGCTTTATTGGGACACCGTTAAGTATATATGCTGCACACATGATAGCCTCAAGCCAGAAACTATGTGGTAAATCTTGACTCTTGACCATACACCTCGCCATCTCCATGAGTGACGTGTTCTTTCGTTCAGCAACTCCATTTTGTTGAGGTGTATATGACACTGTACACTGGTGTTTTATCCCACGTTCAGCCAGAAATGCATTAAAATCAGAAGATATATATTCCCCCCCTCGATCAGAACGGAGGGTGCCCATTTTACATGCTGACAGATTCTCAGCCAAAACAAAAAACTGTTTGAAGCACATGAACACTTCAGACTTTGCCTTCAATGGATATACCCATGCATGCCTGGAAAAATCATCGATGAAAGTCACAAAGTAAAGATAATTCCCAAAAGAAGTTGTCTGCATAGGACCACAGACATCACTATGTACAAGCTGCAATTTCTGAGTAGCCCAAACTGAACCATCTTTTGGAAAGGATGAATGCTGTATTTTGCCCAAAATATAGCCTTCACAAACATGTTTTGCAGGTGCCTCAAGTTTGGGCAAAGAGGACATCATTTCATATTTCTGTAGGTGTAGCAAACTAGCAAAATTCAGATGACCAAAGCGTGCATGCCAAAGCTTTGCATTTGACAAGCCTAAGAATCATTTACTGCACATGCCAAATCATTTACAAATCTTTCATAGTCTATGAGCTTATACAACCCACGACATAAAATGCCAGAAGCAATAATCACATCACCATTTGAGAGATCATGAACTGTACACCTGTCATCAACAAATTTCACAACCAAGCCAATCTTGGCTAATGCAGAAATTGATAACATGTTCTTCTTGATCCCTGCACAAATAAAGCATCTGACAAAGTGAAAGAACTACCATCAACAGTAGTCAAAAGGATCTTACCAACTCCCATAATAGGATAAGAGGAGTTGTTGGCGCATGTAACAGTATTCCTTGTAGGAGCAGGCTCGAGTGAAGAGAAGAAACTGCACTGCAAGGTAATATGTTTGGTCGCCCCACTATCAAAATACCAAACATCTGAGTCTACTGCAGACATGCATTGCTCATGAGAAGATGGGTCAAAACTGCAGACAGTAGTAAATGCCCATTCTTCTTCCTGCACAAGATTAGTAAACTCTGTTTTTGGTGTAGAGGCCTCTGCAACAACTATTCCACCCTCTTTCTTCTTTGCCTCTTTAGCAGCCAGTTTTGGATAGTTCTTTATGATATGATCATTCCCTTTACAGTACTTACAAAACAATTTTTGCTTTTTTGATTTCTTTTCATCTTTATTATCCTTCTTCAAATATGTAGAATTAGCAGATTTCTGCTTACTAGTTGAAGAGCTCCATTTTTCTTTGCCCTTCTGACTAGCCAGGAAAGCTTGATCTGCAACTTGCATAATGGACCTGTTCTGCCTGGACTGATCTTCTTGCAACAGAACAGAGACTAACTCCTCAAATGATAAGGCATTCGGATTGCCTTTCATCATCAAACGAAGAGTAGAAGCAAAACTCTAATATGAATCAGGAAGACCATTCATAATGGTCTGCACAAGTGAGCTATCTAGTATAACCTCATCAGCAGAAATCAATTGTTCCTTCAAATCTTTGATCTTTGTTAGGAAACTGTCCATAGAATCATCTTCATTCATGTGCTCACTCTCCAACTGTTTTTGGAGGTAAGCAACAGGAGCCTCATTCCTAGCTTGGTACAATGTGGTAAGTGTATCCCAAGCATCCTTAGCTGTTTTGCAAGAGCGAATGTGAGGAATAATGGCACGTTTGACAGACAAAGCTATCAATGCATGTGCCTGGGCATCTCTGCCATCCCAGCAAATTTGCTTTACAGTAGATGCAGCAGAAACCGCAGCACGAACAGGAATATGTAGAATATCAACATCTTCGACACCTTCTGCATCAGCTTCAGTACCTGCAGTTGTAACAATTGCAGGTGTGATAGGACGTTTTTCAACATCCTTCACAATGTTCCACAGTCCTTTTGCAACCAATACATGTTGCATCATATAAGCCCACAATGGGTAGTTGGTACTATCTAACTTATCCTCAACAACCAACATATGGAATACATCATTGCTTTCAGCCATGGTCAGTGACTAAAATACCTTGATGCAGAAAATTGAATGTATCTCAAAAAGTTCAACAGAACTGCCTAGACGAATTCTGCTAGACCTGTAGCAGACTTCGAGACGCTTATACTGGCGAATAGAAGCTGATACACTACAACATATGAGGGGCATACCGATGCTGCATATACCGACGGTCATAGTCGGCGTCGGTATAGCCCTCAGAAAATCTCACTAAGAGATACCGACGGTCAAGTGACTGTCGGTATGACCGTTTTAAACGGATTGTCGGTGTGGCCCGCAGTCGCCGGTATAGGCGTCGGTATATGCGTCAGTATGAGCGTCGGTATAAGCGTCGGTAATTTACTGGCAACTACCGACGCATATACCGACGTCCATACCGACGCCTATACCGGTGGCGAATTTTTAAACATACCGCGAACCCGAGAGCAAAACTTCACATTTCTGCACGTGTTCGAGTACTGTCAGTCTACTGTCGAACTTGCGCGCGCGAACCTGCATTGTCTTGTGCACACACACACACGGATCTCTCTCTCTACACACACACACACACTCTCTCGGCTTAGCTCTCACATCTTGGTAAGTGCTGTGCGTACTGTTAGCATTTGTGTTTCTCTATGCTTTAGGGTTTCTAATTTCTCTTTTCGTTGATTTTGCAGAAGTTCGTTGGCGTCGATTGTTTGGAATTGGACGAGAGACGACCTACATTACGCTTTGACGACAACGATTCAAAGAGAGACATACTTGTAAGTGATTCTTTTATTCGCTATTGATAGAGAGAGAAGGAGAGAGAGAGAGAGAGGGAAGAGAGAAGAGAGAGAGAGAGAGAGAGAGAGAGAGAGAAAGAGAGAGAGAGAGAGAAAGAAAGAGAGAGAGAAGAGAAAGGAAGATACACATTAATTTACACATGCATACATACACACATACATGTACACACATGCATGCTTACATACACACACCTATACACACATGCATGCTTACATACACACACTTATACACACATGCATGCTTACATATACACACACATACACACATATGCATGCATACACACACACATAAATTTACACACATGCATACATACACACACATGCATACACACATACATACACACACATATATACACTTATGCATACATACACATACACACACACACACATATACACACATACATACACGCATATATACACACATATACACACATGCATGCATACATAAACACACATATACCGGCATGCATGCATACACACATATATACACACATGCATACATACACACATATACACACATGCATGTATACATACACACATGTATACGCATGCATACACATACACACACATACACATACATGCATGCATACATACACACACGTACACACACATGCATGCCTACATACACACACATACACATACACACACATACACATACACACACATATATATACATGTATACATACACACACACATGTACACATGCATACATACACACATTTTTATTTTGAAGTTTTTGTTTTACATCAAATATATAAAAATAGGATTAGGGTTTTAGGGTTAAATATTTAAGATTAGGATTTTAGGGTTTTAGGTCTAGATATTTAAGATTAAGGTTTTAGGGTTTAGTATTTTCAATTTAAGTCTAAGTCTTTCTGATTAGGGTTTTAGGATTTTAATACGTAGATAATATATATACACAAACACACATATACATATAATACATACATACATGTAGATACACATGCATACAAAAATATACATATTTTAGATTTAAATCTTTAAGATTAGGGTTTTAGGGTTATAACACCTACATAACATATATGCACACATACACATACACATATAATACATATATACGTGTATATACACATGCATACAGAAATATACATATTTTAGGTCTAGATATTTAAGATTAGGGTTTTAGGGTTTAGTATTTCAGATTTAAGTCTAAGTCTTTCTGATTAGGGTTTTAGGATTTTAATATGTAGATTACATATATACACAAACACACATATACATATAATACATACATACATGTAAAAGATTAGGGTTTTAGGTTTATAACACCTACATAAGATATATGCACATATACACATGCACATGTAATACATATATACATGTATATACACATGTATACAGAAATATACATATTTTAGGTCTACATATTTAAGATTAGGGTTTTAGGGTTTAGTATTTCAGATCTAGAATTTTAAGATTAAGGTTTTAACTAAATATATATAATTAAATATATAAAATTAAATATATAAAAATAGGATTACGTAAGGAAAAAAAATCTGAATATATAAATAAATATATATATAAAATAAGATAATTATATACATAAATAAATATAAAAAGAACTAGTGTTTTAAATAATTTAATTAAATATTTATAATTAAATATATAAAAATAGGATTACATAAGGAAAAAAATCTGAATATATAAATAAATATATATATAAAATAAGATAATTATATACATAAATAAATATAAAAAGAACTAGTGTTTTAAATAATTTAATTAAATATTTATAATTAAATATATAAAAATAGGATTACGTAAGGAAAAAATCTGAATATATAAATAAATACGTAGATAACATATATACACAAGCACACATATACATATAATACATACATACATGTAGATACACATGCATACAAAAATATACATATTTTAGATTTAAATCTTTAAGATTAGGGTTTTAGGGTTATAACACCTACATAAGATATATGCACACATACACATGCACATGTAATACATATATACATGTATATACACATGTATACAGAAATATACATATTTTAGGTCTACATATTTAAGATTAGGGTTTTAGGGTTTAGTATTTCAGATTTAAGTCTAAGTCTTTCTGATTAGGGTTTTAGGATTTTAATACGTAGATTACATATATACAAAAACACACATATACATATAATACATACATACATGTAGATACACATGCATACAAAATATACATATTTTAGATTTAAATCTTTAAGATTAGGGTTTTAGGTTTATAACACCTACATAAGTTATATGCACACATACACATGCACATGTAATACATATATACATGTATATACACATGTATATACACATGTATATACACATGTATATACACATGTATATACACATGTATACAGAAATATACATATTTTAGGTCTACATATTTAAGATTAGGGTTTTATGGTTTAATATTTCAGATCTAGAATTTTAAGATTAGGGTTTTAATTAAATATATAAAATTAAATATATAAAAATAGGATTATGTAAGGAAAAAAATCTGAATATATAAATATATATATATATAAAATAAGATAATTATGTACATAAATAAATATAAAAAGAACTAGTGTTTTAAATAATTTAATTAAATATATAAAATTAAATATATAAAATTAAATATATAAAAATAGGATTAAAAATCTGAATATATAAATAAATATATATATAAAATAAGATAATTATATACATAAATAAATATAAAAAGAACTAGTGTTTTAAATTATTTAATTAAATATATATAATTAAATATAATTAAGTAAAGGAAAAGTTCTGAATATATAAATAAATATATAAATACACAAACACACATACTTATATACCTATCTATATTCACATATATATACATATACACATATATATACACATGCATACATATATATACATGTTTTAGTTCTAGGTCATTTGGATTAGGGTTTTAGGGTTTTAACACGTACATAACATATATACACATATACACATACACATATAATACATATATACATGTATATACACATGTGTATAGAAATATACATAATTTAGGTCCAGATCTTTAAAATTAGGGTTTTAGGGTTTAGGCATACATATAACTTAATTAAGAGGAAAAAAATCTGAATAAATAAATAAATATATATATAAAATATGTTGGCGAAAACTTCAGCTCTAATACCACTGGTGCGGAATTACTTTCGCCCTTAAGGTGGATTTCGCGACAAAGCTTGAACTCTGTCAGGCCTGCGGAAATTGCCGCGCCACCGCAATAGAATGCTAAACTAGAGTGATTTAGAACACCTCTGTAATCAACAGTAGCTCAGCCTAATTAACGTCGCCTTAACTGTGTTATCCTGCGACACAAGTTCCACCGGAACTTCACCAGACTGTCACTGGACTGACACCGTAATCGTACCGGAACTTCACCGAAATGAACTTCTACTTTGGTTATAATTGCTTCAAGTGAACATACAAGAAGTAAGAAAGTGATTCATGAGCTTTCTCCACTTAATGAACTCTTCTGAAGTTTTAAGAAAAACTTCACAGTTCTGAAGTGCTACTTTCCGGTTAGATTTTGTACTGCATGCACATCTCCTTTTCACCGGAAACTGTGACCAGCTTAAAGTAGAGACGTCTAGCTACAAGATGAGCTATCTCTCATACAAAGCTTCGAACTCTGCTACGAGTTATACTTCGTTGTTCTACCGAAAAATCTTGTTTTCTGAGAAACTGTAACTGACCGGAAATTACTGAAATATGTTTACTGAGTAAACTGTTATTCACCGAAACATGCGTTTACAGAGAAGGTACTGAAGCACGTTTAGTAACGAGTCGTGACAGTTAACGATAAACGGAACTTCCTACCATAACACGAAATAGCTTCAGATTTTTTTTCAAGTAAAGATTACGTGCAGACATCCACATGAACATGTGTTTTCGATTAGAGAAGATGTGTACAAGTAAACTTGGCCTCTTCTTGCTCAAGTTACAGAAACTCTCCTACAGTGAGTAGTTTCTTATTACTATCTCTCTCAGATGAAAAACCCGACACTTCAGGCTTGTGTTATTCATCTGTACATACGCGATCTATGGCGTCTTCTGAGAACTTCTAACTCTCTCTTCACTCATACGCGCATCTCACACGCATCATCTTCACGCGTCTCTTCCTGAGTCTTCTCTCTCCCCTCTAGTTCTTCAAATCTTGCTATATATATATACACTTTCCTTTGGTGCTCCTCTGCGCTGTTACTCTTCAATTTACGTTATGCGCGCCTTACGCGCCCGCCACGGTTAATTGCTCTGTTATGCGCACACCGTGCACTAACTTCGCATACTGTACACCTGTGCATTGATTTTCCAGAAGATTCTGTTTCTCTCTGTCTGTTGCGTCAAATTCGTGAGTGTTTCTTTAACAAATTAGGATCAATCAAGAAAAAATCCGAATATATAGATAAAATAGGATAGCTATATAGATTAGGGTTTTAGAACTAGGGTTTTAAGTTTTTTTAGGTATTTAAGTATTTAGGTCTTTAAGAGTTAGATTTTTAGGTTTAATAAAAAAAGAAATTTTCTAAAATATCCATATTATAGAAGATGGTTTCTTTGGATCCTGAAGAGAGAATGGCATGTCCTTGCACACAGTGCAAGTATCAAATTTATCGGAACCGACGGATTTGTACTGCACATGTTAGAGAGTATGGATCCTTTGATAGGAGTCGACTGGAAAACCTACGCTATCATTCGCATGGTCCCCCAGGTGAGCAGATGGATCCAAACGACATTGCACCGATAACATCTTGTGGACAAAAGAGAGCAAAAAAGCACTTAGACGTAGAAGCAAGCACTAATAATATTACACAAAATGAACATATGGAAGAGATGCTTGAAGCATTTTATGAGATGGACAAAGATCATGATGGTGAAGAAGGTGTCGACGAGCGTTTCATGGACACAACAGAAATTCCACGATCAGAAGTTGATGAAGAATATGAAAACATGCGAAGATTAGCTCGTTTACCACTTTACAATGGAGCAAAGATATCTGTACTACGTGCTTCACTCGCGATGCTCAATCTGCAATCCATTTATGGATGGTCAGATAGTAGTGTCACTGAATTGTTTAGGTAAGTGGAGAACAAATTGGCTTTCATTGTTGTATCACAATAACTTCATTTACTAATATCATTTTAATTGCTTATTGCAGGCTTCTTAAAGATCAAATTTTGCCAGAGGGCAATGACATGCCTCCAACACGTGGAGATGCGAAAAAACTTTCACAGTCCATTGGAATGGATTATACAAAAATTCATGCTTGTCCGAATGATTGCATTCTCTTTCGGAATGAGTATGAGCATCTCCACGTATGTCCAAAGTGTGGAGCAAATAGATTTAGAGAAGACGTTATAGGTGAAGCAATCCCCACAAAGGTTCTTTGCCACTTTCCTATCATTCCACGAATTAAGAACATGTTTAGATGCAAATCTATAGCTGAGTTAATGTCATGGCATACAAAGAGCAGGTCTACAGATAATGTAATGCGAGTGCCAGCTGACTCTGATGCTTGGAAGCACATAGATAGTAAGTGGCCAGAGTTTGCTAGTGAGCCTTGGTCCCTACGTCTAGGCCTAGCTATGGATGGAGTGAATCCATTTGGATTACGCAGTTCTTCATGGAGCACATGGCCTGTATGTTTGGTCAATTATAATATCCCACCATGGTTGGCCACAAAGAAAGGTCATTTATTATTAGCTCTTATTGTACCAGGTAAGTATAAGGTAAAAAACATGGATGCATATCTTGCACCACTTGTAGAAGAACTGCGCATTTTATGGGATGGGATCACTGTGCGTGACATGTCTCAACCTATAAGAAGACTAGACGTGCGAGTGCAAGGCATACTTATGTGGACAATGCATGATTGGCCTGGTTATGGTGAATGTTCAGGTTTATCGATTTCGGGTTACCATGCTTGTCCTTTATGTGGACCATGACTCGAAGCACGCTATTCCAAAGCACTACCTAAAACTGTCTATGAAGGACATCATAGATATTTGCCTGATGGGCATGTTTTACGTGAAGGATAAATTGGTCGACAAGCGCAACACCAAATGAAAGCTGGCGATTGGAAACAACTGTGGGATTCAGAAAATCCAGTTGCTGGCATGAAACGGTTGTCCATTTTTCATGAACTCCCTTATTGGAGTGAATTGGTGATCAATCATTTGGTAGACCCAATGCATATTTTTAAGAATGTGGGAGAGATGCTTTGGAAAACTTTGATCGGAAAGAAAGAAAGCAAAGCACAAAGGGACAACCTAGAAGAGTGAGGTCATATGCAAGAGTTAAAGGCAATTACTAAGCCCAACGGAACAGTATCGTTACCAAGAGCTCCTTGGGTGCTTCGCAGGATGGAAGAGCAACAAGTGAAGAAAACAATTTCAGAGTTTCGTACACCTACTGGATGCATGAGATGTCTAAAGACTGCTTTCACACAAAAGGACGATCTTGCAGTACTCAAGTCTCATGATTGGCACAAGTTTTTACAGTTTGTGCTCCCTGTAGCCCTAAAAGATTGTCTTTCAGAGGATGTACGAAAAACCATTTATAAAATTAGTTCTTTAGTACGGTGGATATCTTCTAAAGAGATAAATAGAGATAGCATAGAGAGTGCGAAACTCAATGCTATCGAGGGTGTTTGTATGGTAGAGAAATACTTTTCCACAAGTATTCTCACTATTCAACTTCATTTACTGGTTCATGTAGTAAATGAAGTTGCAATAGCAGGAACTGTCCATAGTCGATGGATGTTCTTCTTAGAGCGCTTTATGAAGACATTAAAAGGGTTTGTTCGACAGAGAGCACGTCCAGAGGGTAGCATGGCAGAGGGATGGCTTGTACAAGAATCTACTGAGTTTCTACGTATATCAAATCCTGAAATGCCTCGCTTATGGAGCGATGATGAAGATGTTCGTCTTGTAGACGATGAACCACAAGGTAAAGGATTGCAAAGAAAAATGGATGCAGCTTTCGGAGAGAAGGCAATGAAGTTCTGCATAGTTAACTCTGAGCCTATGCAAAAGTGGTTAGAAAGATATGAACTTGCCAAGGAAACTAACGCAAAGGAAAGAGCTCAGTTTTGAAGAAATCGTTCTACTCGATTTTTGCCTCTTCCAGAAAATCTTCGACCTCTCCCACCTTTTCCAATGAGCAGATGGCTAGATGCAGCGGTTTCACAAGCAAAGGCAGCGGGTGAAGATATCTCTGAAGAAGAAGAAGAACTCGCAAAAGGATGTGATTGGGAGTATATCAAATACGGTGCACTATGGTCTCATGGATGACACTTTCGAATCGCACGAATCGATCAAAACCGGTCTACTTTTGATAGTGGAGTGATGGTGAATTTTTTGCAAAAAAGTAGAGCGAGTGCAAGAGATGATAATGCTCTAGAAGGCGAGTTAGATTATTGTGGTGTGATTCAAGACATCTTGAAACTATCTTTCAAAAAGTTTGATTACTTTGTTTTTGACGTGAAATGGTTCAAAGTAGTCACCTCTGGAAGAAACGCAACAGTGAGACGAGATAAGAGCGGTTTGCTTCAAGTCAACTCCACAAGATTATGTTCAGATGAAAGGGATACATTTGTACTTCCTGAACACTGTGAGCAAGTTGTTTTTATACCAGATTCAAAAGACCGAGAGTGGCTATTTGTTTTATAAGTCACTCCACGTAGTAGACAAATTTTTGAAAATGCAGATGTAGAAGAAAGTCCATCTCTAGTGGACTCAGAGATTCATTCGATAGTTGAGGAGGGAGAGATCATTGTTCCAGAAGAAGAGGTCATTGAAGAAGAGGTCATTGTTCCAGAAGATGAAGCAATAGACGATGATCAGGAGGAAACCAGCATAGCAAGCGATTTAGAAGCCATCAAATTTAGATGAGGGGTTGATGGCTTTACCTCCATGGTGAAGAGTATTCCTTGCTTCTTTCCTTTCCTTATGAGCTTGTAGTCCTACATGGGGTCTTCAAAAAAACATCCTTTATCATTGAACCTCAGCTCATAACCTCTTTCAACCAATATTTGACCTACTAAAACCAAGTTCTTTGTGATGGTTGGCATATGCAACACATCCTTCAAATCGGAGCTTTGAGATCCATTCAATGAAACATCTCCTACATGTGTTATCTTGTGCTCAATACCATCCCCTGTCTCTACAATCCTTGAGTGATGGGTGATTGTAAATTAAAGAACACATCTTTATTGCAACTCATATGGTTGCTACAACCACTGTCAATGTACCATGTAAAATCTAAATTGACTCTTTCACTTGACCCAGACATCATAAGTAAGTTCTCATTTTCTAAATTTGTTCAAGTACTAGCATAATTACCTTGGTTGATTTTGTATCCTTGATTGCCTCCTCCTTTGGACCAACAATCTCTTGCCTAATGGCCGGATTTTCCACAACTGTAGCATTCCCCATTGGATGCTTCTCTTCCATCTGATTTCCTCGTCTTCCTCTACTCCTTCTTCTTCCTATTGATCCACAACTTTGTTTGGAGCCTTCTTGGTTTCTTTGCGTTTGACCTTCCTCTCCCCCTGCCTTGGGAGTTTTGTCCACCTCTTTTGCTTTTGCCTCCACCTGCCTAGAAAACTTGGGCGACGCCGGTGTAAAGGTCGGTCTTCGCGTCGGTACCAAAGAGTCGGTATAGGCATCAGTCTAGACGTCGATAAAAGCGTTGGTATATGCGTCGGTATATGCGTCGATATAAACGTCGGTATATGCATCGGTAACCGGTTTCTGCTGCATCGCCTCCTGGGTGTACCGACGGTTATTCCGATGACACTACTGCGAGTACCGTCGCTTATACCGACGACCATACCTGCAAAATTGTTTTTGAGCAGAATGTTGTCTTTTGCTACAGCAACATTACCATGATGTTGCTGAACAAAAGACAATACACTCTGCCCAAAAAAAACCGAGTACATGTGATGTGTACTCTAATGACAACCGAAATATGATTTCATAAAATAGAGTATTATTGTATACAAAAGAGATCGATAATCAGAATGAACAATGAACCATGTACAAAAGAAGTTATATATTTCAATAATGAAGCATGTACAAGAGTGTGGCAAACCACTGTCATATATGACGCTTT
The DNA here is from genome assembly GCA_020310875.1 of Ceratopteris richardii. Classification (NCBI taxonomy): domain Eukaryota; kingdom Viridiplantae; phylum Streptophyta; class Polypodiopsida; order Polypodiales; family Pteridaceae; genus Ceratopteris; species Ceratopteris richardii. Next base: position 50,967,608 of record CM035435.1, read on the forward strand.
TACAAAATGTGGCAAAGCAATGTATTGCCATATGGAAATCAAATACAAAATATTGGTCTTCCACTGCCATACACATGCAAAGAACGTTCCATATCAACAGTCCTGCAACAAAGAATAATAATGGAATGAGATGAATTCACATGAAAATTACAAACAAGTAAAAACCAAGTTTATAAATTAATTACCTCATCGCAAACGCTCCCATGAAACTACCGCACTGCATCCCTCCAAGTCATGCAATAGTGCAGTCAACCCATGACTATATCCATAAGACTCCTCCGAAATAAATAGACTGTAGAAATCAACTTATGGCATAAACGAATTGGGCACATAGACTTACAAATGATGAAGGACATGCAAAGGAAGGGCTTTTTGAGTGCTCTACCTAATCTTACATCTCTAAATATGTAACATTTCGGCCATTCTTGTCAATTATGGAAGCAAAGCAGATTGCCATTCAAGAAGGGAGCACATGTGAGCAATGAAATGTTGAATCTCATACACATAGATGTATGGGGACCTACAAGGGAGCCACCCATTGGAGGTAATAGATATTTTGTCTAATTTATAGATGATCATTCAATGTTTGTTTGGATGTATTGCATGAAGTCAAAGTGAGAGGTGTTTTACCACTTCATGAGGTTCAAAAACCTATTGGAGAAGGAAACCATTAGGGCAAAAAACTACCAAAAAAGGGCCATTTGCTAATCAAGGATTAAGAAAATTGACAAATAGGATCTTTCCATGTGTACAAGAATATAACATTCTTGTCTCTTTTAATCGTATGAAGAAATGCTTTTTTTAAGAAAATATGCTTAAAAGCATTGCTTAAGTGGTAGATTTTCTTGAATTGAGTGTACAATTTTTTGATTTCATACAAAAAAAGATATTTTTGCACAACACATAGTGCAAATCCTTAAATTTCCAATAGAGAAATGATTTTTGAAGATACGAAATATTTTTGTGTTCAAAAAATTCAATGATGTTTCGGTCACAATTGATACATCAAATCAAAAGATTGTGTTTTGCTTCCACATTTACAAAGTTTTTTTTGTCTATAAATACTTGGGAAATTTGTGAAACTCAATTTCCCACTTTGAGCATTCTCTACTCCTTCTTTGAGTTTTCAAATGGCTTCTACTTCTCATCGTCCTTCCAATCATGTAACCTCATGTGAGGTTTACAACAGAAGAGAGCATTCTTTATGGAAACCTCTTTCTTCGAAGATTAATGAGTGGGTGACTATGCTTCCTAGTTGCAGAGGTGCCCATAAAGTCAACCATACTAAAAGGCATGACACATAAAACCATTGGGAAGGTCATATTTTAAGTTTCAAATTGAAGAGAGATGGTTGGTTCGCAAAAGTTCAACATGTGTATAACGCTAAGGATCTCATGCTGGACAATCATCTACAATTCTCGTCATACTGTAGGTGAAGTTTAACAATGCTCTTTTATCAATTTCATTTGTTTTTGTATTATAAGATATATGTTTTTGTATTGCATATATTTTTCCTTCCAATATTCTTGATTGGCAACCTATTGAATGTTTGAGAGGAACATTCAAAGTCCTTCATAAGGATTATGCAGAACTTGTGTATGCAAATAAATCTATTCAATTTTTCAATAGAACTCAATTATTTGTCTACTTTGTAGATTATCATGTGCCATCAGGGAGGAGTGCTTATGAAAATCTTGTACATCTTCCTGCTCCATGCATCTCTTCATGAGATTCGGATTCTCCTGATCATTCAACAGTTTCAAGTTTTTTAATGCAAAATGAAAGATGATGTCCAAAGGGCAATGTCAGCAAGCCGAATTTCTTGAAGGATAAAGATTCAATGGTTTCTTCCTCTTTGCCTTTTTGTAGCATGTTTTAAAAACATGTTATTACACAAATAAAAAACAATGTGGTTGAATAGGAGAGTTTCAATTTATGAGATTGATGATGTTTTAGGTAGGGAATGGGATATCAAAGAAGATCAAAAGGTCGGAGACATCATTTTATATGTAAAGTTAGCCATAATTATCTTTCAATTTCATATTAGATATCTCAACAATCACTTGTTTTAGGATATGATTACAAAAGGTGAAAAAAAAAACCTTGGACTCTGGATACCCTTGGATTCAGAGGAGAGCTGTCCAGAATTTGAGTTAGAAATATTGATTTATCTAGATTTTCAACCTAGGAAAATAATTGTCATTGCGAATTGGAAACTCAAAAATGTAAGGGAGCTCCTAGAGTTCCTTGATGAGGTTTCACCACAATTCAGAGAAAACATTAGGTCAGATAAAACACTATCTTGCATAACTTGTTTGCCACCCAAGGTGATCAAGTTCCAACCCTTAAGAATGTAACCAATCTTATTTGCCACCCAATGCAATGGTAAACATTAGATAAGAGAAAACACTTTCTTGCATAACTTGTTTGCCACCCAAAGTGATCAAGTCCCAACCCTTAAGAATGTAACCAATCTTGCCCTTTTTCTTCTACTGAATACATCTTTTTTTATTAAACTCACCAACATTGTCTCAAACATGCAACTGTTGTGCAAAATTACATCTCTTTTTTATGTAAATCATGATATTGGTATTGGTATTGTTTTGGTGTTTGTTCTATTGTGCAAAGACTTTTGTTGTGAAAGGTTTCTATTGCTCAAGATAAGGATAAGAAGGCTCTCCATGTTACTTGTCCAAATAAATTCTAATGATCAAGGTAAGGATAAAAACTTCTCCATGTTACTTCTAAGTAAGATAGAGCAATAATATAGGAATATTTAAAATGAGGGAAGCTTGGAGCATAGGACCGATTCAAGCGATAAGAGGCAGTGACGGTTCTTCGAAGGTGCTTATCACTTGAATTGTTCGTCTTTCTTTTATTATGTTAATGGGCCTTGTGAGATTGATTCAAGTGATAAGGGCCAATTGAAGTTCCGGATTGCTCTCCTTGCTTGAATCGGTCATGCCTTTTGTGTGGGTGAAAAACATAGTTAAGAGCATTAAGGTAAACAACATGGACAAGATTGGAGGATATGGCCGATTCAAGTGACTAGGGCAATGGAGGATTTCGGAGTGCCCTAATCGCTCGAATTGGTCGTGTCCTCCAATCTTCTCCATTTCCCTTCACAAGCCCAATTTTTCAATTGCATATCATCAAATCATGTTAAGTGGCTTTTGTGTGGGTGAAAAAACATAGTAAAGACCATCAAGGATTACAATATGGAGAAGATTGGAGGATACGACCGATTCAAGAAACTAGGGGCAATGGAGGATTTCAGACTGCCCTACTCGCTTGAATTGGTTATGTCCTCCAATCTTTTCCATTTTCCTTCACAAGCTCAATTTTTCAATTCCATATCATCAAATCATTTTATAGCATGATGTTTAACAAATTAATGATAAACAACTAATTATTCATGAAAGAGGGTAGACCACATTTAAGAAAAACTAGTACCATCACTAATAGCATTTCTTTGTAAAAACATGATTTACAATAACTATCTTCTAGATAAAGATAGAATGGTTCTAAAGGTTATTTTGTGTACTAAATTGCATCTACAAAAAAGGGCATATAAATATCTTTCAACATATGTTGGAAGTAATGGGCTAAATATCAAGATAGATACAAAACTCTATACATTTTTGGAGCCTTCACCTTTCTTATTTTTGTTCTTTCTGGAACTCCCCCTTTTTTGCTCATTCTTCGGGACATGCTTCAATGGAGAGCGAACATGAGGTCTTTTCTTCTTATCTTCAGTATTCTTAGGTCCTGGTGGTGGAAGCAGTGGAGGAGAGTCTAGATCATAAGGACATATAGTATCTTTTAAGATGGCATGAATTGCTTTTTATGTGACGAAAAGGATCCATGCATCTAGATAGTCAGATAGATTTAGAGTAGGACTGTAAAATCTGCACTCCAAGAACCTTACTGCATTGGCAATTACTCTCCATCCACATGATGTAGTGTCTTTCTATAAGTGGCACATGAATTTGCATATAACCAAACTTTTTTTCTTCATCCATTTTTCTTGGATATTTCTCATGAATGTGCATTTTCAAAAGTTTGGCCACACTACATATAAGAATGTATGGCAATAAATAAATATCACAATGCATTCACTTTGCTAAATAAATATCAGAATGCATGGCAATAGAAATGTGAACTTACAATTTACAGTTACCCTACTGTGCTTGGAGAGAGTTCATGAATAAGGCTTGGTATTCAACAAAATCAATAATTATAAGACTCTAGTGACCCCTGAAAATGTGAGATATGCTCATTAATAAAACCACCAAGAAAGGATTGACTTTATAAGAAAAATAGAAAAACTACATATAGTATCTCCTCACAGAAATTCTTGAGAAAATGATTAATTTCTCCATGCTTGAATCATATACAATGAGTCACAAGGGGATCCAAAAGAAAGACCTTCCTCGAGACTGACTCCTCACATTGCTGAAGTAAGACCCTACAATATAAAATCATTAGCAAATGCATCAAGAGGATCAAGTATTGATAAAATACCTAAAAAATATTATGGAGTGAAAAATACCTGAGAGCTATACTAACAATGCTGTCATAGATTTCAACATTGAGGTCTCTCAACATTTTTTTGTCTTCGAGCCCAATGTCAAGGAGGAATTGATCCTCCCATGGCATTGAAATATTGATAATTATCTGGCCATCTCCTTTCTTTAAAAGCTCTGAATTAGTCTTCTTCAACTTTGAATGTCCTCAAGTATAACAGATTCTTTTGTCATAAGATTCATCCTTCTCTTCTCCTCCTCAGTCTCTTCTACATTTCTTGTTGAATGGTCATGATAAGGAATCTCCTCAATTTTGACTATAGATGGCTTAGGCACTACAACATATCAGGGTTATACCGAGGAAATTGAAGAGGTGTGTTTCTGCTCAGACATCGGTGTATGGGTCGGTATAAGCGTCGGTAGAATTCTTTAGTATTTGCAATTCACAATTCTCTAAGTATTTCAAGGCAAACCTTTGGTATGCATGCTTTGATAATCTGAATTTCACTAGTTTTATTTGCCTTCAAAAATCTCCTTTTTTCAAGACTTGAGCCTACTTTTAAGAATGCCCATGAGGGTTATACATTAGGTAGAATGCAACATTCATGCTTCCCCAAAAAGAGTTCAATTCGAGCTACATGTAGATTATAACTTGTTCATAGTGATGTTTGTGGTCTTATGCAGCAACCTTCATTTAGGAGTTAGGTGTACTTTGTGGCTTTCATTCATGAACATTCTAGGCATGCATTGGTTTATCCATTGGAAGTAAATTTCAAAGTTTTTATGTCCTTTAAAGAGTTCCTAGTTATGGCTAAATATTTGTTAGCATGTAAAATGAGCACAATCCATTTTGATAGAGGGAGGGAGTAAATTTCTTCTAAAATTAATGCATATCTAGTTGAGCCTAGGATAAAACATCAATTTACTATGCCATATACACCTCAACGAACTGGATTTGCTAAGAAGAAGAACATGTCTCTCATGGAAATGGCAAGGTGCTTGGTCAAAAGTCACACTTTACCACATAGCTCCTAGCTTGAGGTTTTTATTGCAATATATCACTTCATATGAGGCTTGTATGAAAGCCGTTTATTGATCATCTACATGTTTTTTATTTTTTGACATATGCATTAGTGTCAGAGTGACAACACAAATTGGATGATAAGGTTGTGAAATTTATTTTCCTTTGATACAATACTTAAGTAAAAGGTATCATTTGTATCATCCATAGACTAAATACACTTTGGATGGCCATGATGGTGTTCTTATGGAATATGCAAGTAACCCTTACTTTCATGTTGCAAGGAGACATCACTCACGTCAAAGGATGTGTATGACACTTTTCTTCCTCTTTCATGGAAAGATAGTCAAATTCTTCTCCTCGTGAGGCAATTTTGCCTTTATAGTTCTCAAACGTTGATCCATGTCATTTTATTTCTTATGTCGATCTATATGATGTACTTATTAATGAGAGATTTGACATTGAAGAGGGAAAAAGTATACCTAAATGGCTAGTGCAGACTTTGAGAGATAACGAGTTCGATGCACCTTTGTCATATTATACTTGTTCAAGCTCCAATAATTTTGCATCAAATTGTTATGCAATATTTTGCTCTATTCTCAAATCAAAATGAGCCCGTTTCTCAAATCAAAATGAGCCTGTTTCTTTTGATAAAGCACATGATAAAGCCCGTTTATACATTCAAACTATGGTGCTATTATGAAGAATGACACTTGGTTTTTATATGATTCACCTCCTCGCAAAAAGTCCATCAACACTAAATGGGGATATGTCACTCTAGCACAATGGCAAGTACCAATAGTGATTCACCTCATAAATCTCAATCTGTGGAGACGTGAGGACTGGTATGAAGATTGTGAGCAAGTGATGGCACAAAGTGAGTGAGTGAAAGCACACAAGCATGCACACACATACACACACACGTGCACAAAGTAAGAGCAAAGAGTGGAACAATGGAAGATCTTTGATTACACAAGAAATCTCTTACAAAGCTCAAATCTACAACAAGCTAGCCTCAAAAATGAGCTCTCCAACCCTTTTTATAGTTTTTTGGGTGGTTTTGGCCCTGTCCAGACCTAGTGTTCGGCCTAGTTAAAAAATACGTTCGAGGGCTTATTTGGGGGGCTCAAACGGAGTCTAAAAATTATGAAAATTGGTAGGATGATACTTCTAATACTCCTCAAGCTTGAGGACTCCTTGGCTTGAACAAAATGGAGTTGGAAAAATGGAAAATGGTATTTACAATGGTTTTTAGTGATAATATCACTATTTTTATAGGGATTTGTTCTAAAATTTTGACATGTGCTTTTTGCGGCTCCCTACATGCTCCTTCTTCTTATGTCTCCACTTCCTTGGTGCGCTTCCATGCTTTGTCCTTAACCTTGAGTGTCAACACTCCCACCTCCTCTAGAGTCTGTTGTCCCTAACAGACCCTTGTTGTAGTGGTTGTTCCATGTTGAGAGGTAGTGTTCCTCGTGTATGAACAAGAGCAGTCCATCTTCCAACTGTAGCGTGGTCGATTGTCTGGTTCTTCAGTTTGTCACTGCTAGATGTTGCAGGCTGTAGTCCCTTTGTATGTACTTCTTCCTTGTATTCCAGCTTTATGGTGTATTTCTGAACTTTCCAAAACTACTAGCTACTCAAAGGAGGTGGTCAATATTGATTATGAGCAACTCTTAGTGGTGGATTACTTCCTTGCTCTGGTTTTTGTCACCTTGATGTCCTTCGGTTCTTCCAAAGATGGCTTTCATAGTTTTCATGCCAAGTACTGGTAACCCATAATGGATGATGGGTAAGTGCATTAGTGCATGGGTTGAACAAAATATGTGCCTTGTGCATGGCCTTGTAATGTGGCCCTATGTATGCATACTTGGAAAATGCATGGGAAGAAGTATGGTGCAAGAGATTGGGTCTTGAGCGAAGTGCTCAAGGGTACATTGACAAAGAGGTTTCCTAATGTATCGTGGTTATAGCGCTGTTGAAGCATACACATCTTACCAAGGTGAAAGGTCCATCCATCTTTACCTCTTTGTGTTGTACTTCGATTGTAGTGTTTGACCATTGGCTTGTCATTTTTGTTGATGGATGTCCTTGTTGATGGTTCACTAATGAGCTTCTTCAAGCACATAGTCTTGTTCATTTCTCTTTCTTCTTCTTTTTTCTTTGAAACAATGGCAGAAAACAAGAAGAAATAGATTAGTATCAAGAAAATATTTCACATGTGGAAATTGTGTCTCATGTGCTTGGGGTTCTCAATTGTGTCTATGCACGACCGTGTAATGTGGCCCTATGTTGATGCATACTCTGGAAATGTATGACATGGATGGTGCAAAAGACAAGGTTATGCCAAAGGCACATGGTTGCTACATGTCGAGGATTTCAATGTTGTTGGTGGACATTGATGATTCTTTGTTGGAGGTAGCCAGTGGATCTTGAAATGATGTGGTAAGTCCATGGTTAAATGACAACTGACCATTCCTCCCTTTAGGGATCCATTTGAAAACATTGTTGGTCTGCATAGAGATCAGCTTGGGTTTCGTCATCTTTGGATATTTACTTGAATTTTTTATCCCTTGTGGTTGGCTCTTTGGTTTGGGGGTGCTACTGATGGTTTTGGCTTCCAAAACCATATCCTTGTTGCGTGTCTTCTTATTATTGCTACAGAGTTGAGTTTATCTTTTTGCGGTCTTTGTGCTCAGTTCTTACCCTTTTCTCTTCTTGGTGGCATGTGTAAGAGTGCCTTGGGCACCCACATATGTGATTGTCCTTGTAGAACTGCAACTAATTTCTTAGGCACCCAAATTTGTCGGAGGCCTTCTCGTTGAGCTGGTCGTGGTTTCTTGGTTCTTGTCTTCACATGGTTGGCTTGCCTGGGTGGGTGTGTTGGCAAGGTAGGAGGTTGCTCTCCTGTTCGTACGCAGATTTTCTTTATGCCCAAAACTACTTTAATCTTGAATGCTCTTTGTCTATTTGATATACCGGTTGTCTTGTACTGTTTCGCTTGCGTCTGAGGTTGAACTACTATGGATGCTTTACTCTTCGAAAAAGAAGGAGGGACTGCTTGCCTTTTGGACTATCCTTCCATGATTGAGTTCTTCTGGATCATATAGCTTTGGACACATACGACATCTTGTTTGTGAAGATTAGTCTTAGAGGGACTACCAGAGTGTGTGGTGCCATGATATATGAGCATGCAATTCTCTAATTCTAATGTAATGCATTGTTCATGTTCCCAAACTTGAAGAAGTTGATTTCTTAGGTTACTTCTTAGGTTCAAGTTGACTCCATGGTCATAAATCCAATCTTGACCCAAGACAAGGGGTTCTAGAAGGTCCTCATCATGACACATTAGCATGTTGACTTTCATTGGGACATCTTGAAGGTAGATGGGAAGTTCCGCCTCGCCAAAACAAGGGGCTTCCACACCTCCCAAAGCTATGAGATAGGCTTCTATGGGCTTCATGTTTAATTGCAGGTCTTGGCAGTATGAAAGTCTAACTGCACTAGTTGCTGCACTTGAGTCAACCAATGCTCTCACAGTCCTTACACTCTTTTCTCGTCCTACCTCCACAGTCACAAACGGCCGTCGATCGATTATGCGAGAAGTAATTATGCCTTATTTTTGGCACATGTCCATGTTATATTTTGGGGCTTTCGGGTTGAAATCTAGGCCTAATCTCCTTAATTTATTTCACCTAATGCGCTCTCTAGCCTCTGCCTGTGCTTCTTCTCTGACCCTCAACTCTTCTTCTTTTTGCTTCTTAGCAGTGTTGAGTCTCATTAACATATCCTCTGTAAGAGGTTCTTGATACAACTTGAATCGACATCCACTAATATAGTTTGGCAAGATGTCACCTTCAAGAGTGGCCAATTGAATTGCACCACTAGTGGAGATTCTATTAATGATCATGGGTCCATATCCTCGTTTTTCCAACTTACGGGCATGTTGCTTTAGCGTATAGTCTAGCACTAGGTCTCCCTCTTTCAATCCTTTATCCTTGATGTGTGCATCAAAGTATACCTTTTGTCTTTTCTTTGCAGCATAGATGCCTGCTGCCGCTCGTAGCCTCGTCTCACCTAAGCGTTCTAGATCAAAGATCCTAGAGGACAATTCATGTCCATTCCACTCGTGCTCTTATGCTACCTTTAAAGCTAGGATGAGAAAGTCTAATGGTAGCACAACATTGTGTCCGAAGACCATTTGAAATGGGGTGGCATTCAGTACTGTTTTGTAGGCAACTCGGTAAGCCCAAACAACATGATGAAGCTGTTTGTCCCAATCAGAGCGTTTATTATTTACGAGTTTCGTCAATATGTTACATAGGATCTTATTCGTGCTCTCGGCTTGTCCATTAGCTTGGGGATGATAGGGGGTAGACTTCTTATGTATCACCATGAATTCTTGAAGTAGATTTTCAATGACTTCGTTTAAGAACTGCATACCTCTATCACTTACTAGCTCTATTGGTAACCCATATCTAATGAACACGTTCTCAAATAAGAACTTAGATGTCGTTTGAGCGTCATTCTTTGTTGTGGCTTTTACTTCCTATCTTTCCTAATCGGATATTGTGCACATTGGCAAGTGTCATATTTCTTCACATAGGTATGTGAATCCATATGGAGAGTGGGCCACCAAAGCCTTGAGAATAGAATAGTCATAATCACTCGGTCAGGACCAAAGTTTCCACCTGCAACACTGCTATGTGTAGTTTCTAAGACTTTCAAGTAGTCTGATTCATGAATGCAGAGTCTTAAGTACCCATCATTGCCTCTTCGATACAGGTTGTCTCCTACTATGGCATAATCTTGAGCCTCTTGCTCCATGCTCTCTTTTCTTGCTAGACTAGCCTCATTGGGTAATGTTCCCAATCTCATGAACTCTACCAATGGAGTGCTCCATTCTGGAATTAACGATACATGATAAAGAGTCGCATGCTCCACTAGGGATCTCTCTTTGCACATTGGACAATTCTCAATCCACTCATGAATTTCTTTGTCCATGCTAGGCCAATACACTCCCAAACATTTTAGATTCTGCAATGTTTGCTGTTTAGAGTAGTGATTTCCTAGCAATACTTCATGGGCTTGTTGCAACCAACTGCTACGTTCATCATCCTGAACACAACAAGCTAATACACCCTCTGTACCTTGTTTGTACATGCTTCCTACCAATATTTGATATTTTTGTGATTTTACAATTTCCTCTTTGTTTGTTTTCACCTTCTTCTTTGTAGGCCTGAAGAGGTACCAACTTATTTGCCCATTTAGGAGCAACTTCTAAATTGAACAGGTAAGCATCGGGCAATTCATCAAACACTCCTTGTGGTGACTCCCCTGAAGTGATGCGAGAAAGGTGATCTTCCCTAAGGTGGGTCCTACCTTTCCTAACTACCAACCCAAAGTCATATTCCATTAGTAAGAGGAACCATCTTACTAAGCATTCTGTATTGCAAGGTTCATTGACCAAATATAATAAAGCTTGATGATCAGTAAAAAACTTGAACTTGTTGGCCAATAGATAGTGTCTAAACTTCTTCACAGCATATACCATGCCTAAACCTTCTCGCTCAGTTGTGGTATAGTTTCGTTCAATAGCGTTCAATTGTCTACTAGCATATGCTATAGGCAAATCTAAATTTCCTTCACCTATTGGTTGTGACAACACACATCCTATTGCATAATTGGATGCATCCACGTGGACATGGAAGGGTTTATTCCAATCAAGAGTGTTCAGTATTGGTGCTGAGCACAAACGACTTTTTAGCTCATTGAAGTATTTTTCACATTCATCATTCCACTGAAAGTTTGTTAGCAAGGCATAAAGAGGTTTGGCTATGATTGCATACATGTGGATGAACCTGCGATAATATCCACAATGGCCCATAAAGGCTTGTACCTCTTTAACATTCCTTGGCCTGGGCAGCTCTGTTATGGCTCTTACTTTGTCCTCATCTATTGATATTCCATTCTTAGAAACAATATGACCTAAGATTTTACCTTGTCGTACCATGAACACACACTTCTCTGGGTTCAGACACACTTGATACTCTCTACACTTGTTGAAGATCTGTCTGAGCTCAAAGATGTGGTATCTTCTTTCTTGGGAATGAGTGCATAAATCATCCACATATACTTCTAAGCTCATTTGCAAGAACTCTTTGAAGACATGACACATGAGCCTTTGAAATATTGCAGATGCATTGGCGAGCCCAAATGGCATCACACGAAATGCAAAGATTCCCCACTCTGGGGCAAAAGCCGTCTTGTGTTGATCTTCTGGGGTGATGGCTACTTGGTTGTAACATGAAAATCCATCTTGGAAGTTGTAAACTTCCTTGCCTGCAACACGCTCCAATAAATGTTCAGTGATTGGAAGCGGATAGCTATCTCTAATTGTAGTGGCATTAATGTTTTTAAGGTTAATACACACACACAATTTTTCGTTCTTTTTGGGAACCACTACAATGGGGGACACCCACTTAGTATGCTCAATCTCATAGATGAATCCAACTTCAATCAGCCTATCAATTTCTTCTTTTATTTTAGCTGCATAAGTGTCATTATATGTGTAGGGCTTCTGTTTGTTGGGCTTGGCATCAACAGTCATGGGGATAGTATGAGAGCAAATTTTCGGATCTACTGCCTTCAAGTCTCTATAGTGCCATGCAAACACGTCCCTATATTCCCTTAATAGAGCTACAAGCTCTGCTTCTTCTTTTACACTTAGGTCATCTCCTATGTATGTGCATCTCTCTTCATTCTTTTCAATGGTCACTACAATCTTTTTGGTCTTTTCTTTATTTTCATATGCGTCTTCTATAATGGCCTCTCTCTTAGGCATTGGTAACGAATTTTTTCGGTCTTCCACTTCATATTTCTTGAAGTTTTCTGGTACTTCAAACAATGATTCCTCCTCTTCTTGTTTCATTGCTTTTCTTTTCTTTTTCTTTTGACCTCCTTCACTTCCATCCTTTGAATTTACAGTTTTAATGCTTGTGAGAGGTTCTTCTTCTTTTTGGGTAAATACTCCTATATCTTCTAGATAGTGATTCTTTGAATCAAAGCAACAATCCATCACAATGGACTCTAGATCATCATCATTCTCTTCTTCTTCTTCTATGAAGTCACTAGCGTCACATTCCTCCAACAAGGGCTGACACATGAACACTGAAATATCGTAACCGTCTTCATCACAATGAGGTGTCCATTGTTCTTCATTGACTCCAATGTAGCTAAGATTTTTTCCCAACCATGAGGCTCGAATTCCTCATCTGGAAATATCATCGGTGTATAGGTTGGGTCTTTAAGTAGTCTATGTCCTGGGGGAGTTCCTTCTTCTCTCACTTTTAGACGTCTTTCCTCTTCCTCTACGACCTTGCACATCCACATGTGAGTATCTTCATGCAACCATGATGGATCAGGTGAATTTCTAGAATGCACAGAGATTGAATCTTCTTTTGCTTAGTGGATAGGATTCCACTGTAGGGGTGGTACATCTCTGAAGGTGTAATCCTTCAAATTGACCTTGATTGTGACCCCTAAGTGCTGTAAGTACAAGGAGTTGGTTCCCTATCTTGTACTATTTGCAACTGTCATAGGAAGGGCCTTCCTAGGATCATCTCATAGACATTATTTTTCTCAAAGTCACATATAGCAAATGTGTGTAAACTCTACACCACAAGTGGTTAGAGTTATCCCTTCGAGCAATCCTAAAGGTCTTTCAAAATGACCATCTACCATTTGAAGATTCATTCTAGTTGGTCTTAATGTGGGTTTGCCCCATCGCTTCCACAAGGAGGTGGTCGCAATAGCAACCCTAGCGCTTGAACCTACGTTTGCCTTGGTTGTTTAACCCTAGTAGGTGATCGGAAGATAAGTATTACCTTCTTCACCTTCACTCATGTCTCCTATTTTGTCGAGAGGTATTATCTCTAGAACTTTTTGCTTAGAGCCTGCTTTTGGCATATTGGAATCAAGTTCTGGAACCTAATCCTTCACATGATTCCATAGCTCAGGTTTTGCTTTGAGTAGCTCTTCTATAGTGAGATGACATTGAACCTTAGTGTTCTTCAGGACGTCAGTGTTTCTTGGAACCACTGAGTCTTCATTTCTTACCAATATTGTGGGAGCTCTGATATGAAGAGATTCAAATTCCATGGGCCTATGAATTATGGCAACTCTTGTAAAGAATTAGATTCAAAATCTAATCTCTCATCTTCTTGTTGCTCTGCTTGGTCTCCATAAATGGAAGGAATGTCTTGGGTAAATTGATCATGAAGGTCATCAATTTCAGGAATAGGAGGGGGATTACCATTCTCCTTGGCCATTTCTCCTCTTGTATTTCCCACAAGAACTCTTGAGAGTATTGCTGGATTCAAAGAGTTGTTCCATCATCCATGGAATCAGGAATGTAAGCTTTCATTGGAGGTGAGCTTTCTCTTTCAACAACTAGTTGAGCCTGTGGAGGTAAAGAAACCTATGGCTTGTTTACCAACTGCTCTAATCTTTCTAGTAAGCCTTGGAAATGCAAATCTCGTTTGAAAGAGTGTTTCTGATTGAACTTTTGACTAGTCTCGAGCATAGCTTGAGCTACTTCTACCATTTTCATGCACATTTTTGTCCGTTCAATCTCTAAGTCTGCTCTAGGGTAACTCTTGTCTAGGTTTGCAGCTGTTGGCCCTTCTTGAAGTCGAGCCTGGTAGGCCTTGAACATCATGTCCAAGCCTTCTGGGGTTGGGTCTGCAAGAACAGATCCTGTTTGTGGTCTATTTACAGTGAGTGGTGGGGTAGGATGAGGTGGAGTGGATGGAGCTTCGACCTGTGAGAGGCTTTTAATTGCCATGTCTTCTATTTTTGTTTTTGCATCTTTCAAGCTTTCGTCTATTTCAGATAACTTTTCAGTCCACTTACGATTGGTCCTCTCCCTAGTATCTTTTTATGTTCTTGTTTTCCTCTTACTAGGCTCCCCTGATTCACCTGACTCTAATTGTTCAGTCGGCTTATCTTGGTTCAATGCTTGTGAACTAGTGACTACCTGTACAGGAGCCACATTATTACTCCTTGAACTTGAATCAGCCACTAAGCCTACCACATTGATGGGTGTAGCCTTGGGTGCACTAAAGGGATTCCTAGGACACTCTCTAGGGAGATGTTCTTTGCCACACTCAGGAAGAAAGCCTTGTATTGTGATGTTTTGTCCTTGTCCTAGAGTGAGTGAGTGGGGACATTCACGAATGAAATGGTCACGTTGACATCTAAAACATGGACCTCTAGGGGCTTGTGGTCTTACTTGTCTCACTTGGGGCCTAGGGTTGGGATTTGTATACATGATATTGGAGTATTCTTGCTCCCAATTTTGTTACATAAGTGGTGTCTCGTATTGATATGGAGAAGTATCACTTTGCTCAGGTGAATCTATGCAATAAGCCTGTGAAATATCTTCATGAAAGTAGTCCAAACCATGGGTGTGAGAGTCATTTTTTGGGACCAACGAGGTTAGTGGCACCAATGCTCTATTAGGATTTTCCTCTGCCACTACATACTTAATTGGAATCACATTAGTAGGAGCTGGTGGTTGATTTCCTAAGACTGGTTGTGGCGTCTATGGTGCCTGATATTGCTGTTGTGGTCTATAATATGGTTGTTGGTATTGATTCTGATACCTGCCCTCCTAGTAAGGTTATTGATAGTTTTGTCTTACAGCCTGCCTATTGTATGGATGATCTTGAGTGGTATGATTTGTGTATTTCATCTCAATGGTGCAATATAGAGCATTAGGGTTTCCTTGTGGCTGAGCCATCATCGGACAAACATTATCCATGTGGTCTCCTCCATAGTTGTAACATCACTTCAATGAGGTGACCCTTGGTGTTTGTCTATTTTGAACCCCTAGCTTCTTGGCAACCTGCTCAGCTATCTCATCTATCTCAGTGGAGGTTCTGGAGGTATGACTAGTAGAATTGTCAAAATCCTTATAGAGTTTGGACAATTCTAACTCCTCATCCAAATTCTCTTCTATGTCAATGCACATATGCACATACTCTTCTATGGATCTAGAACCTTTCAAGTACACATATGACCTTAACTTTGTGCTTAGTAAGCCATCTAAAAACAAGGCCACTTGTTTGGCCAGTGTCGGTAGCTCTGGAATAGGGCATCTTTCTATGTATTGTTTGAAACTTCTTCCTGCAAGTCACACTATTTCTTGTGGTGTCTGCTTGAAGTTGTGGATCAAGGATGATGTGTTATGCCTCATACCACTCTATGAAAATTCTACAATGAATTCTTCTAGCAATTGACCTATCTCTCGGTAGTTGCGAGCGACTATTCAGGGATTGAAACCAAGCTAAGGTAGTACCCTTAAGATTCAAACCAAATGCCTCGAACTAGGTGAACAAGTCCTCGACCTGTTTAGCTCTTAACACTTGTTTGAACTCGGCCACATGATCATACGGGTCTCCGAATCCATCAAAATAGTTCTTCATTGCCTTAACCACTTGAGAAGGTCTAAGGGTTCTTGGGTGATCTCACAGTCTAGGCAATGGAAAATCATGTTCATCTCTTTGATGTTAGGTGCTCGGTGTCTCTCTCTTTCAGGTCTTTCACCTTCATGTCATGATCGGTCCCTACCCACAGTATGTGCAAAGCGTACCTCAGGTCTCTCTCTGGTTCTTTCCCTCTAGGTCTCGTGAGCCATGGATGATCCTGCTCCTTGGATACCATGGGAAACACTAGATCTTGGTGGAGGGAAAATTGATTCACCCTGCCAAGTGTATGCATGCCTATCTTGCTTTGTTACCAAGAACATTTTCTCTGAGGTGTTATCTAGATAGACAACTTTTCGTGGTGTCTCAGGATCTTTGAACTCATAGATGGTGACTATTGGGCTAGGTTGATCTGGCCTGAATCTCCAAAAGGCTTCCTCTATTTCTCTATTCAAGAATAGTTATATGCTTTTTTTGTCATGGGGAATCCACTCTGGCGTGATCACCCTTGTCAAGATTGACTTACCTTTAGGAGTCTTGGGTTCTCGTCCTAGGTCTCCTTACTCTAGGTCTCCTAGCTCGTTCTCAGGAATGATGTTTCCAAACTCATCTGTCCTGTCTGGTAAGTTGGTAACCACATACATGGTTCCTTCCTTATCAATGTATGACCCCTCTTCGAACTTGACCATTGGGTGTTCAAGTCCAAAAGGTTTATCTAGATTTTTGAGTTGGACAACTGATTGTCTTAGACCATCCTCATAAATGCGAGCACCTAATCGGTTGGTCCTGACATATTCCAATTGTGTCTTATAGGGACCTTCTGGTGTTTGTAAATAAGCAGTGCTTGAACTATGTGTGGATCTTAGCATGTAGGGATTACCACTAAGTTGTTGTGCCCACGACCTAGCTGTATGGTTGACATTGGCCTCAGATGATCTAATGCTTTGTCTATCCTTGTCTAGGTGTCTACCAGATCTCAGGTTCATAAGTCTTATCTTCTTGTCCCAAGGTTCCCTTGTATTGCTCAGAATCCTTTCGAACTCCTTGGTCTCCTAGTTCCCCACGAGATTTCCAACGAACCCAAAATCACTGCAAATGGATTTCGTATGAGAAAGTTATGCCAGTTTAGGGTTCTGCCGGTTAAAATAGGGAAATAGGATCTCTTGAGGAGTACCTCAGAATAGGCGATACGATATTGGACTTTTACGATACACGATACCTTTGTTTTCCACGATATGCGATACCACTATGGACGATACCACCTAAGATGATACGATACCACCAAGGTGATACCAACTTCCACAATACGATACTGTTATCCAGATGATACGATAGTGGAAATGGCCACGATAGGATACCTCTAATTGGCACGATACGATGCCAGTCTATAGATGATACGATACCTTTCAGATGATATGATACCACTTAACCACATGATACGATACCACTCCAACCGCGACACGATATTGCTTGTGTTATGCGATACGATACCTATTGTTGCGTGATACGATACCACAAGGTGCACAATACGATACCAGAGTAAGAGATGATACGATACTAAGTGCACGATACAATACCAATCATGCACGCAATATGATACCAGTCAATCAAAGATACGATACTATGACCGATACTATACGATACTAGGTGGACCACGATACGATACCACCGGGGTGACCGCGATCGCGATACCAGCACTTGACGATACGATACCAGAATGGTATCACGATACCTCAAGTGGGTGTGCACGATACGATACCTCGACAAGTATTGCAATACACGGGAGTTCTGGTATTGTTATACCAAAACTCAACTGAACACGATACTTGGAGTTTTTGACACCCAAATTCAAAAATTTTTGCAATTATTTGTACCTTATGCTCTCCTTGTCACTCCTATGTGCCTGTAGATACAAAGTCACCCTTCAACGTCACGATATGACACTCGTGATACCAAATGGAGGTCTTGTCACTCCGCGATACTGTCACTCAGATTTTGGTGTTTTGAGGGCGTGAAACTCAGTTTTTCCTCCACGCTTTAGCTCTAAGCTCTCACTAAACTCCTCCACAACCAAGAA
The DNA here is from genome assembly GCA_020310875.1 of Ceratopteris richardii. Lineage (NCBI taxonomy): Eukaryota > Viridiplantae > Streptophyta > Polypodiopsida > Polypodiales > Pteridaceae > Ceratopteris > Ceratopteris richardii. The sequence continues at coordinate 50,985,719 of CM035435.1, forward strand.
TGAAGAAGAAGAGGTGAAAATAGGGAATGTGCAGTCAAAAAAAGCTAAAAATTAGAGAAGCTGAAGATGAGAGGAGATGGTGGTGGTGATGATGATGAAGGTGAAGAAAAACTCAGAAACTCAACTGAAAATGGCAATTTTTTTACCTTTCAACGTCGCTACTCTACGTCTTACCGTCACACGCTCGTTCTCCAAGCTCTCTCCCCAGCAACGGTGCCAAATTTTGTGTCACTGGCAAGTACCAATGTGAGGAGATTCACCTCATAAATGTCAATCTGTGGAGGTGTGAGGACCGGTGTGAAGATTGTGAGCAAGTGATGGCAAAAGTGAGTGAGTGAAGGCACACAAGCACGCACACACATACACACACACATGCACAAAGTAAGCGCAAAGAGTGGAACAATGGAAGATCTTTGATTACATAAGAACTCTCTTACAAAGCTCAAATCTACAACAAGCTAGCCTAAAAAATGAGCTCTCCAACCCTTTTTATAGTTTTTTGAGTGGTTTTGGCCCTATCCAGACCTAGTGCCCGACGTAGTTAAAAAATAGGTTCCATGGCTTATTTGGGGGACTCAAACAGAGTCTAAAAATTATGAAAGTTGGTAGGATGATACTTCTAATACTCCGCAAGCTTGAGGACTCCTTGGCTTGAACAAAATGGAGTTGAAAAAATGGAAAATGGTATTTACAATGATTTTTAGTGATAAAAATCACTACTTTTATAGGGATTTGTTCTGAAATTTTGACATGTGCTTCTTGGGGCTCCCTACGTGCTCCTTCTTCTTGTGTGTCCACTTCCTTGGTGCACTTCAATGCTTTGTCCTTAACCTTGAGTGTCAATAGGATACAAGCTCAAATGTAAGTGTGATGCAACAAAATAAGAAAAGCGATTATGAAGAATAGTACTAGGTTATCGGATTTGAATCCTAGAAAAGAGGCCATTAGCACTAAATGAGTATACAAGCTCAAGTGTAAGGGTGATTTAACAATTGATAGGTATATAGCTATGCTTGCTACCAAAGGTTATGCTAAAGAGAAAGGCATTGATTTCATGAGAGCTTTCCCCACACTTGCCGAATGACAATTGCTCATATGATTTTTGAAGTTATAGCTCATCATGGTTGGAACATACATCCATCGGACATTAAAACCACATTTCTAAATGGTGGTTATATGAAGAAGTTTATGTATTTTAGCCTCAAGGTTTTGTGCTAAAAGGGCATAAAAATAGAGTATGCAGGTTGAAAAAGGCAGTATATACATTGAACAAAGCAACAAGTGCTTGATATGAAACGATACGCTCGTACTTGATGGCACATGGATTTGAGAATGTCCAGAAAAGATGGCCGTATATGTTTAATCATTGCTATATTAGATGCAAAGCTTTGGCATGCACGCTTTGGTCATCTGAATTTTGCTAGTTTGCTACGCTTGCAGAAATCTGAAATGGTGTCCTCGTTGCCCAAACTTGAGGCACCTGGAAAACATGTTTGTGAAGGTTGTATTTTGGGCAAAATGCAGCGTTCATCCTTTCCAAAAGATGGTTCAGTTCGGGCTACTCAGAAATTATAGCTTGTACATAGTGATGTCTGTGGTCCTATGCAGACACCTTCTTTTGGAAATTATCTTTACTTCCTGACTTTCATTGATGATTTTTCCAGGCATGCATGGGTATATCCATTGAAGGCAAAGTCTGAAGTGTTCATGTGCTTCAAACAGTTTTTGGTTCTTGCTGAAAATCTATCAGCATGTAAAATGGGCACCCTCCGTTCTGATTGAGGGGGGGAATATATGTCTTCTGATTTTAATGCATTTCTGGTTGAACGTGGGATAAAACACCAGTGTAAAGTGCCGTATACACCTCAACAGAATGGAGTTGCTGAACAGAAGAACAGGTCTCTCGTGGAGATGGCGAGGTGTATGGTCAAGAGTCAGGCTTTATCTCATAGTTTCTGGCTTGAGGCTGTCATGTGTGCAGCATATGTATTGAACAGGTGTCCCAGTAAAGCGCTGCAGTCTATCACTCCATATGAGGCTTGGCATGACCGCAAGCCATCTGTTGTTCATCCGCATGTTTTTTGTTGTTTGGCATATGCATTAGTGCCTGAACAACATCGCAGGAAATTGGATGATAAGGCAGTAAACTGTATTTTTGTTGGGTACAGTTCTGAAAGTAAAGGCTATCGTCTGTATCATCCACAGACTAAACGCATTCTGGTTAGCCGTGATGTTGCCTTTGTGGAAGATGCTATTCAGCCATTGCTTTCATGTACTAAGGAGACATCTGTTAGCTCCAAAGACATGTATGATACTTTGATGCCTCTTTTTACAGGTGGATAGTCTAGTGCTGGTCCTACTGAGGGAACTTCTCAGCCTTTGCAGGTTTCATATGATGATGTAGATCATTCCATTTCTGATGCAGATTTACATGATGCACTTGTAAATGAGAGAGCTGATATTGAGCAGGCAAAATCTATGCCAAAATGGCTGGTGCAGACTTTGCGTGACAGCAAATTAGATGCACCTTTGTCATATCGTACTTGTTTAGGCTCTCATAGTGCCTCCTTTGCATCAGATTGGAATGTACATCAGTTGGACATTAAAACAACATTTTTGAATGGTGACTTGCATGAAGAAGTGTATGTTTTTCAGCCCCGTGGCTTTGTGCAGAAAGGGCATGAAAACCAGGTGTGCAGGTTAAAGAAGGCATTATATGGTTTAAAGCAAGCACCACGTGCTTGGTATGAGAAGATACATGCCTATCTGATTGCACATGGTTTTGAGAACATTCCAACTGAAAGCACCTTATATGTTAAGCATGCTAATGATGTGCTTCTGATCATTGTTGTCTATGTTGATGACATGCTGCTCACTGGTCCTATTGAGAAGCATATTGCTGATTTCAAGGCTGATTTGCATGCCTCATTTGAGATGTCTGATTTGGGGCATTTGCATCACTATTTGGGCATTCAGTTTATGCAAGTTGATGGTGGAATGGCTTTGTGTTAAATGAAATATATTGACACATTATTACAGCATTTTGGCCTTGAAGACTGTAAGCCTATTGCCACTCCTATGGAGACAAGTTTATGATTGAGTCTTCGTGATGTTGGAGATGCATTTGATGCTGTTCTCTATCAACAGGCTGTTGGATGCTTGATTTACTTATGCATTACTCGGCCAGATATTCTGTTTGTTGTCTCACAGATGAGCAGATTTATGCATTGCCTAGGAGTCAAGCATTAGCAGGCGGTTAAGCGCATCTTTCGCTACTTGAGTGGTACTCAACTACTTGGGTTGTTTTATCCCAAGGGGGGATCACTACCGCCAGATTTGCATGCTTTTTCTGACTCTGATTGGGCTGGTTGCTATGACACTCGTGTGTCCACTAGTGGCTTTTGCTTCATGCTTGGTAGCTCATGTATATCTTGGTTGAGCAAGAAGCAGCCTACTATGGCCACTTCCAGTTGTGAGGCTGAGTATAGGGCAGCTTTCACAGCTACTGTTGAGTGTGTGTGGCTCAGACGCCTTATGGCTGATTTGGGTATTGGTCAATCTTCTGCCACCACCATCTTCACTGACAGTCAGAGTGCATTGGCAGTTGCGAGGAAGCCTGTGTTCCATGCTCGCACTAAGCACATTGAGGTGCATTATCACTATGTCAGGGAGAGGTTCTCTGCTGGGGAGATCAGCTTGGCATATGTGCCCACGCAGGAGAACATAGCAGACCTTTTCACGAAGGCTCTGTATAGGGAGAAGTTTGAAGCTTTCTGCAAAGCTTTGGGCTTACTTCCTTTTGTGGAGTGATTTCCACATAGCTTGGCACTTCCTTATACATGAGTGCCAGCTCCTTGTTCACCGCATCACTCCTAGGGGGGATTTGTTGATATATCTAGGTAGTGATGTGTGTGAACACACTAGGACCGCCGGGGCACTTTTTTCCCTCTTTAGGAGGTTTTTTCCCCCCGGCTTGTATATACGCCTATTGCCCTAATGGGCTAATTATCTTTGTACATTCTCTAGTAATACATTCAGTATTGTGTGTTTGTGCTCCAAGCTTCTTCTTCTTCCTTGTGCTGTTCGCGTGCTTCCGCAGACATCTATCGCCAACATTATTCTAGTGTTGATGACTTTGAAGATTGCAAACCTATTGTCAATGCCATGGAGATAAGTTTAGAGCTAAGCCTTCATGATGTTGATGATGCATTTGATGTTGTTCTCTATCAATAGGCTATTGGATGCTTGATCCATGTATGCATACCAATTCTTGCTATTTACTTTGTTTTCTTTCAAGGTATTTGAGTGCATCTTTCAACACTTGAGTGATGCCCAATTGCTTGGATTTTTTAATCCCCATAGAGGGATAATTACCCCCAAATTTACATGCTTTTTCTAACTCAGATTGGGATTTTTCTATGATACTTGTGTGTCCACTTGTTCCTTTTTCTTAATGCCTAGTATCTCATCCATATCATGGTTGAGAAAGAAGCAACAACCTAATATGGATACTTTTAGTTGTGGGGTTGAGTATGGGGCAGCTTTCATAGCTAATTTTTAGTGTGTGTGTCCCATATGCCTTTTAGCTGATTTGGATGCAGGTCACTCTTCTGCCACCACCATGTTTACTCACAACCATAGCACACTAGAAATTATGAGGAACCATGTGCTTGATGCTCCCATGAAGCACATTGAGGTGTATCACTATGTCATGAAGAGAATCGCTACAATAGAGATTAGTCTCGGTTTTGTGCCCACACAAGATAAGTTTGTAGAAAATTTCACAAAGGCATTCTTCCTAGAGAGAAGTTTGACACTTTTTGCAAAGCTTTGGGATTACTTCCTTTTGTGGATTGATTCCATTCTACATAGCATGGCACTTCCTTAGACATGAATGCTAGCTCCTTTTTATGACATCACTCCTAGGGGAGTTCTACTGATATATTTTGGTATTGATGTGTTTGAACACATAGGAGCACCAAGGCATGTTTTTCTCTCTTTAGGAAGTTTTTTTCCTAGCTTTTATATACACCTATGAACCTCACGAAATACTTATATTTTTTACATTCACTTAGTAACATTATCAATGTTATGTTGTTCTCCAAGCTTCTTCTTCTTGTTCTTCCTTGCACACAGATGAGAAGTTGCGAGTATAGAGATGAGAAAAAGCCCAAGATTTTTAAGGATGAGAATGGTTCAATAAGTGAAAAGTACTTCAAAGGAGCAGTAAAATGGCATGAAGCCACTCCAAGACTAAAAGTTGACTACACAAAGCAACAAAGTATCTGAACAAAGTGATCTTTATGAGAGAAATGTAACAAAGCCAGGGGCGCTACTCAATCACACTGCCTTGCCAACTGCCACATAACTCAGAAGTTAACACTCTATATAAGCACCACAGAGAGATAGCTCGACGATGATGGAAGCTTCGGATGGTGGTGGGCGCTTTGGATGGTGGTGGAGGCTCAACATGTTATTCTTTGTGGGAGTGCCCGCAAGCAGAATGAACGGGAACTTGTTTGTTATTTATGAAATATATCCTTGATTGCATTAAAATAGAGCGTAGCACCCAAATGCTCTTTCCATCTCGAGTATAGGCTTAACTTTTTCTTTTGTACGTATATACTCTTTGTGCATGGTAGGTTCCTCACCGCATAACAGAATTATGCGATTTGGGAGAGGTGGGTAGGCGAACTATGAAAGGGGAGGTGAATTGTTTTTTTTAATATAAAGGAAGTTCGGCAATAGCCTACTCTCCCGGACTTGAATTAAATAAAGAAACAAAGGTACAATAGAAGGGGACTAGTGCCCACGGGACCCCCCAAATCCCACAAAGCAGGGGAAGCTTGATTGAATCCTAGGTTGCATTACAGAGAAGGTTAATCACCCTCTCATCGCCCTCATGCGGGGCCCACTTGGGTTTGAGCTTGTTGTTGATCAAAAGGAGGACTTGATGGTGCCTGAAGGGGGGGGATTTCTTACTGTTAACAATCCTTTTGCCAAGGAGGAATAGTGATTTCTCAATCGACCACTCCCTGGGGGGATCGCCGAAGTTGAGAGCACACCTCTCCCGCCAAATTTTCCACAGGACTTCCCCTCTGATGGCGTTCCAGAGTGTCGCAGAGCAGCCGATCGCTTCTCCCAAAAGGACTTGTTTCCAACTAAGCTGTTTTTGAAGTCTGATTTTCATTCCAACCATCTGCCAGATTCTGTAGGAGTTAGGGCAAGTAAGGAAGATGTGTGAGACATCTTCGATAGCACGGTGGCAGCGTTTGCACCAAGGAGGGATCCCACAAAGTTTGCTAGCCTTATGGTTGGTCCAAATTCCTCGATGAAGAATTTGCCACAGGAGGACAGACTTCTTAATCTCTATAAGGGGGTGCCAGATACCCATGAATTTCATGTCCCACCGAAGCCGCGTCCAAGACAGGCACCACTTCTTGTTGAGGCTGATCTGGAGGTCAGCCGTTTCTTTGATGTTCGGGATTTTGAGTAGGCTATTTCCATTGTGCCATTTGAGACCAAGCGGGTTCGGTGAGTCGTGTCCCATGAGAAGGCAAGTCTTGTGACGATCCCATGCGAGGCATCTGCTTTGCAAAGTGTTCCATTCTTCGTAGGAGATGTTTATGCGAGGGTCAATATCCTCGAAGTTGATCCAGCTGTTGGTGTCATGTTTCCAGAGGTGTTTCCATTTTTTGAATCCTTTGCTCCATAACTTCTTGGCATTTTGAATGTTCCACGACTCCACACTCCGGATGCCATGTATCGGAAACCAGATAGAGTCGTTTTGTCTGATTCCGGCCGCCCACTTCCAGTCCTCACTAATTCTTGTGAAGCTTTTGACTTTATTCCAGCCCTTCCAAAGGGAGCACACGAGATTGGAGCCTTTCGGGAAGACGGGGATCGGGGAGAATAGCAGGGTCATTATGTCAAGATTCTTCCAGTTCGGGAACCCCATGAGGGCCAACTCATTCTTGTTTCTGAAGATCAGCTTGGCCCACGAGGCCTCCCTATTGCACCAAGCCTTAATCATCCATTTGGCTGCCAGTTTGTTAGCCATACACCCAATGTCCAGGATACCAAGCCCCCCGCTATCTCTAGAGCTAGTGCAGATGGCCCATTTGATTTTAGGCACCCCCCCTTCTGTTATGGTCGCCCGTCCAAAGAAAGTTTCTACAAATACTATTCAGTTTGGACTTTCGACTTCTTGGAATCCCCTTGGGGTTTGGCGTCTCTATGGAGCAGCGATGGAACTGGGTGCTGGCCAAACTCGAAAACAAGCTTAACTACTGGAGAGGTATGCAAATCAATCTCGCTGGACGTGCGGGGAGGTGAATTGTTGAAAGCGTGGGGGAGGCGAACTTTGAACATGGGGGAACGGGGCAAATAACTGAAGGGAAATAAGTACTTATGTGGAATGCTTGAACTTGTTTCCCCTTTGTACACCCATTTGTTGCAAATGACTTCCATGTCCTTTGTTGTTGGCACCAATGAGGAAGTATCATTTTTTTCAAGTGCCTTTACTTCCTCACTCCATGGCTTCAAACCATTCCCTATGTTTATTTGCTTCTTCAAAAGAGCTAGGTTCTTCACAAGCTATAACTTGACTCATGTAGGCATAATTTCTTGCAATGAATGAATCATAAGTTAACTTTGAACAAGGTATTTAACCCTATTGGATGACCTTACCTCACCATTAGGTGGTAGGAATCTCCTCCTCCTTGGTTTAGATTATTTAAATCCTAGAGTTTCTAACTTTTCCATATCTGCTCATCAATGGTCTTTGTCATTTGCTTGTTCCTTTCCTTTGCTACTTCTTTCACTTGAATGAGATTCGTTCCTTGTTCTTCCATGCTCAGCCGATGTTGTAAGATGTCTCATCCACAATGTGCTTTGCTCCAAAAACTAAGCTTGAGCAAAGCTTTGTCCTTTCTATGTAACTAAATCGAGTCAAGGTTATCTCAATCTCTGACCATAAAGAATAGATTCTGAAAACATTCAATACAGAACACTTTTGAAGCAAATCAATAATCATATTGCATCCGGTTTATTTGTCAAAGTAGTCCTTAGAAGACAATAAAAAATATAGACATATTGTTTTCTATCTTGTTTTTGAATGGAGGTACATTCTCAATTTCAATAACATACCTCAACCAATTTCTATATGGGAAGTTTGCAAGTAAATTTTGTCAAATTCATCATTTTCAAAAAGAAGAATTACAAAATATTGAAGGAAGCGAATTTTCCATCTCTCATTAAGTTACGGAGAGAGAATCTCTGAGACCAGTCATTGCTAAAGGTAATGAAAAAACATCTTCAAATTAATTTTTGGAAGCTCACGACTTATTTAAGGAAACTTATTTAGAGTGGATCACTTCATCCTTATTTAAGGATGTATTGATCCCCCTCCAAAGATGATGAGGAAACAATGTAATATGTTTTCACCAAAACAGATATGCCCAAAACACTATAAAGAGGGACGTAGTCTCTTCAAAGAAATCCATAGAATATAGATGAATTTCTATGATGACCCATATAAGCATGGTAGATTTGACATTGGGTGGTGCTTCTGGCACATGGAGCCTTTGTGTAAACTTTCTAAGTATTTATGTATTATCTGTTTGTCTATGTTGTGTCTGTTTATCAACATACTTGTTGAAGGTGATGATAACCACTTAATCGAGTAGTATAACCATTGAATGAATTGAGTGATTGAGCATTGATTTATGAGGTTAATGTAATCTCTTTGAAGATAGTGTGAATAGATAATATATTAATTATGGTGTATAGGAAAAGATTACGGTCCTATATGAGTGTTACACTCCAACGCTTGCTAACATGCACCCTACAACGAACATGTTTAGTAACTATAATAGAATTATTGGTGCATATTGGCTGATTTGTATAGATTACAAATGTTAAGTGCTGGTATGGGGAGGGTACTCTCTCTGTGTCTGCACTGAGTGTATGTACTTTGCATAATTTGGCTAATATGTAGCAATACTTCTACTAGAGTAAATACAATTTTTCATTGCTGACCACAGGCTAGCAAGGGTTCCTCATTAGACGGTCTTCATCGTTCACGGCCCTAATCTTTTCCTATCCATCCTAATCAGTATATTCTCTATTCACACTTAGACAAATAGATTTGTCATCGGACAACTCTTCTTCAACTTAACAGAATCTTTAGAATTGCATGTTTATATAATATGATATACTCCATTTGTATGCTATCTTCATAGAGATTACATTAACCTTTTAAATCACCCTTCACTCAATGGTTCTACTACTATATTCAATGGTTATCACCATCTTCAAGAAGTATATTGATAAATAGACAGAGCACATGTACATAGAGAAGATAGAAATACTCATAAAGTTTAGGCAAGGACTCCATGTGCCCGAGGACCCAATCAGTGGTTCTATCATGCTCCCATAGGTCATCACCGAAAGTCATTCCTATTATATGGGTTGATTTGAAAGAATTGCATCCCTGTTTACAACATTTTAGGTATATCATTTCGGTGAAAGCAATGTATATTTTTTATATTACGGTATCTAGTGTTCGACTCCAAATATTATAATATAAAAAATGTATTATGTTTTTACTAAACGTATAAACCCAAAACTCTTTGAATAGGTATGGGACCCCTTCAAAGCAATTCATATAGTAAAACTTAATTTTAGTGATGATCCAAAGCAATGTGGTAGAACCAATGGATGATGTTTCAGGCATGCGAATTCCTCATGTAAACTTTCTAAGTATTTCTAAACTGTATGTCTATCTGTGCTTTGTCAATTTTGTTGGAACATCAAGCTTACACTATGCTTGAACTGGATGTGATCTACATCAAAAGCTATCGATTGGGTTATGTTGAAAGAATATCCATTGGAGAATTCTTTTACCTATGCTTATTTATGTATTCTTTTGAAAGATTTTTCATGTATCTTTTACCATTGTAAAAAAGCCTTGAGCTTTACACATGTAAAAGTAGAAAGATAGAACCCAAATCCCAAAAATTTATCGTGTTTGAGTTGCATTCAATCAATCACTTTAAAGTAGATCAAACTAGATCTTCACTTTTCCTAGATTGTAGGAAAGTGAATTGATTCCCTCCAACAACCATTACCACCTTCATTTGAATTCAAACTCCACTTGTAGAACTCATGGCACACTTCTAGAGTCTATATAAAGACTTCAAAACACTTTTACAATACATGGAAGCAATATGCATACACTTGTGACCATCATTGTCTTACTCCTTCATTTCTCTACATCATCTTCTTTGCAAACAGTAATCTTGCAGAGGTTGTTGCTCTCTCTATAGAGCTCCAAATTGCATGAAATATGACTCATTGCAAAGGTATTAGTGTCTAGTTTATGATTCTAAGGTTTCATAGCATTTGGTTTAGTAGATTGGGAGAAACTTAAGTTTTTCTATCTCGGGGTCAATCTCTACATATTCCTGAAAAATAGGAAGTACCACCATTGAGTGTTTGATTCATTCTATTGATATATTTAGGTAGTGATGTGTGTCAACACTCTAGGACTTCCCAATCACTTTTTTCCCTCTTTAGGAGGTTTTTTCCCCCTGGCTTGTACATATGCCTATTGCCCTAATGGGCTACATATCTTTTTACATTCTAGTGGTAATACATTTAGTCATGTGTGTTGTGCTCCAAGCTTCTCCTTCTTCCTTGTGTTGTTCACATGCTTTTGTAGACATCTAACTCCAAAAATTAGTATCCGAGCAGGTCGCCACTTCATGTACGGTGTTGTCTACACCTCTCCGGTTGCAATCTCAAAATCGCACGAAATTTGGTTAGCATACTTAGGGTGTTTCAGAGATCAAAACTGCTTCACTTTGTGGTTCCGAAATCGCAATCTCAGCTCGTTTCTGCCTTCAAATGCACTATCATAGTGCTTGTGCATGCTATTTCTTCATTTTGTGCCAAATGTATGTATAAGTTTTGGTTAGCCAGTATAAGCATCTCAAAGTCTGCTACAGGTTTAGCAGAATTCATCTTGGCAGTTCTGTTCAACTTTTTGAGATACAATCAATTCTCTGCATCAAGGTATTTTAGTCACCAACCATGGCTGAAAGCAGCGATGTATTTTGTATGTTGGTTGTTGAGGATAAGTTGGATGGTACCAACTACCCATTATGGGCTTATATGATGCATCATGTATTGGTCGCAAAAGGACTATGGAATATTGTGCAAGGTGTTGAAAGACGTCTTGTTACACCTGCGAATACAGACACTACAAACACAGGTGCTGGAGCTGATGGAGATGGTATCAAAGATGATGATATTCTATAGATTCTTGTTCATGCTGTTGTTTCTGTTCCACCTATTAAAGAGCAAATTCGTTTGGATGGCGGAGATGCTCAAGCACATGCATTGATAGCTTTCTCTGTCAAACGTGCCATTATTCCTCACATTCACTCTTGCAAAATAGCTAAGGATGCTTGGGATACACTTAGCACACTGTACGAGGCTAGGAATAAGGCTCGTATTGCTTACCTCCGAAAACAATTGGAGAGTGAGCACATGAATGAAGGTGATTCTATGGATAATTTTCTCACAAAGATCAAGGATTTGAAAGAACAATTGATTTCTGCTGATGATGTTATACCACATGGCCCACTTGTGCAGACCATTCTGAATGGTCCACCTGACTCATATCAGAGTTTTGCTTCTAACCTTTGGTTGATGATGAAAGGCAATCCAAATGCCTTGTCATTTGAGGAGTTAGTCTCTTTTCTATTGTAGGAAGACCAATCTAGGCAGAATAGGTCTATTATGCATGTTGCAGATCAAGCTTTCGTGGCTAGTGAGAAGGGCAAAGGTAAATGGAGCTCCTTTACTAGTAAGAAGAAATCTACAAATGCTTCACATTCAAATAAGGAAGACAAAGATGAGAAGAAATCAGAAAAGTAGAAATTGTTTTGCAAATACTATAAAGCAAATGATCATGTCATCAAGAGCTGTCTAAAACTGGTTGCTAAAGAGGCAACGAAGAAAGAGGCCCATATGGTTGTTGTAGAGACCTCTACACTGAAAACAGAGTCTGCTAATCTTGTGCAAGAAGAAGAATGGGCATTTACTACTCTTTGTAGTTTGGACCCATCTTCTCATGAGCACTGCATGTCTGCAGTAGACTCAGATGTTTGGCACTTTGATAGTGGGGCGACCAAACATATTACCTCGCAGCATAGTTTCTTCTCTTCACTCGAGCCTACCTCTATAGGGAATATTGTTACATGCACCAACAACTCCTCCTATCCCATTATGGGAGTTGGTAAGATCATTTTGACTACTACTGATGGTAGTTCTTTCACTTTGTGAGATGCTTTGTTTGTGCCAGGGATCAAGAAAAATCTGTTATCAGTTTTTGCATTAGCCAAGATTGGGTTGGTTGTGAAATTTGTTGATGACAGATGTACAATTCATGATATCAAATGGCAACGTCAATGCTTCTGGCATTTTATGTCGTGGGCTGTATAAGCTCATAGACTATGAAAGATTTGTAAATGATTTGGCATCCACAGTACATAATTCGCAGGCTATGTCAGATGCAAAGCTTTGGCATGCATGCTTTGATCATCTGAATTTTGCTAGTTTGCTACACCTACAGAAATTTGAAATGGTGTCCTCTTTGCCCAAGCTTGAGGCACCTGGTAAACATGTATGTGAAGGGTGTATTTTGGGCAAAATGCAGCGTTCTTCCTTTCCAAAAGATGGTTTAGTTCGGGCTACTAAGAAATTGTAGCTAGTACATAATGATGTATGTGGTCCTATGCAGACACCTTCTTTTGGGAATTATCTTTACTTCCTGACTTTCATCAATGAATTTTCCAGGCATGCATGGGTATATCCATTAAAGGCAAAGTCCAAAGTGTTTATGTGCTTCAAACAATTTCTGCTTTTGGATGAAAATATGTCAGCATGTAAAATGGGCACCCTCCATTTTGATCGGGGGGGGAATATATGTCTTTTGACTTTAATGCATTTCTGGCTGAATGGGGGATAAAACATCAGTGTACAACACCCGATACAACTCAATAGAATGGAGTTACTGAATGAAAGCATAGGTCACTCATGGAGATGGCGAGGTGTATGGTCAAGAGTCATGCTTTACCACATAGTTTCTGGCTTGAGGTTGTTATTTGTGCATCATATGTACTGAACATGTGTCCCACTAAAGCACTATAGCCTATCACTCCATATGAGGCTTGGGATGGTCGCAAGCCATCTGTTTGTCATTTGTGTGTTTTTGGTTATCTGGCCTATGCATTAGTGCCCAAACAACATCAGAGAAAATTGGATGATAAAACAGTAAAATGTATTTTTGTTGGGTATAGTTCTAAAAGTAAAGGCTATCATCTGTATCATCCACAGAGTAAACCCATTTTGGTTATCCATGATGTTGTTTTTATGGAAGATGCTATTCAACCATTGCTTTCATGTACTAAGGAGACAACTGTTAGCTCCAAAGACATGTATGATACTTTGGTGCCTCTTTTTACAGGTGGACAATCTAGTGTTGGTCCTAATGAGGCAACTTCTCAAACTTTGCAGGTTTCATGTGATGATGCAGATCATTGCATTTCTGATGCAGATTTACATGATGCGCTTGTTGATGAGAGAGCTGATATTGAGCAGGTAAAAACTATGCCAAAATGGCTGGTGCAAACCTTGCATGACAACAAATCAGATGCATTTCTATCATATTGTACTCGGTGAGGCTCTCATAGTGCCTCTTTTGCATCTGATTGCTATGCTATGGGTGCGTCTAGTCTTTATGATGAGAAGGAGCCTGTTTCATTTGAAGAAGCACAAAATTCAGAAAATTGGATGGCTGCTATGCAATCTGAATATGATGCTATAATGAAGAATGGTACCTCGTCTTTATGTGACTTGCCTCCTAGCAAGAAAGCCATTGGCACAAAGTGGGTATACAAACTGAAGTGTAAACCTGATGGAACAATTGACACGTATAAGGCTAGGCTTGTTGCAAAGGTTTCTACGTACGAAAGAGGCATTGATTTTGATGAAACCTTTGCTCCTACTTGCCAAATGGCTACTCTTCGTAGCATATGTGCACTTGCAGCTCATTATGGTTGGAATGTACATTAGTTGGATATTAAAACAATAGTTCTAAATGGTGACTTGCATGAAGAAGTGTATGTTTTTCGTCCCCGTGGCTTTATGCAGAAAGGGCATGAAAACCCGGTGTGCAGGTTAAAGAAGGAATTATATGGTTTAAAGCAAGCACCACATGCTTGATATGAAAAGATACATGCCTATCACATTGCACATGGTTTTGAAAATAGCCCAACTGAAAGAACCTTATATGTTAAGATTGCTAATGATGTGCTTCTAATCATTGTGGTGTATGTTGATAACATGCTGCTCACTGATCCTCATGACACACATATTGCTGATTTTAAGGCTGATTTGCATGCCTCATTGGAGATGTCTGATTTCCGGCATTTGCATCACTATTCGGGCATTCCATTTATGCAAGTTGATGGTGGAATGGCTTTGTGTCAAAAAAACTATATTGACACATTATTGCACTGTTTTGGCCTTGAAGAGTGTAAGCCTATTGCCACTCCTATGAAGACAGGTTTACAATTGAGTCTTCATGATGCTAGAGATGCATTTGATGATGTTCTCTATTAGCAAGCTATTGGATGCTTGATTGTGTGTTTGCATGTAGGTATATGCATATGCATGTGTGTATGCATATGTATGTGTATGTATATGTGTGTGTATGCATATGCATTTGTATGCATATGCATTTGTATGCATATGCATTTGTGCATGTGTGTATGCATATGCATGCATATGTATATGCATGTGTGTATGCATATGCATGTGTCTGTATATGCATGTGTGTATGCATATGCATTTGTGTATGCATATGCGTGTGTATGTATATGTGTTTGTATGCATATTCATTTGTGCATGTGTGTATGCATATGCATGTGTATGTATATGCATGTGTGTATGTATATGCATGTGTGTATGCATATGCTTGTGTGTATGCATATGGATGTGTGTATGCATATGCATGTGCGTATGCATATGCATGTGTATGTATATGCGTGTGTATGCATATGCATGTGTGTATGCATATGCATGTGTGCATGCATATGCATGTGTGTATGCATGTATGTATATGCATATGCATGTGCGTATGCATATGCATGTGCGTATGCATATGCATGTGCGTATGCATATGCATTTGTGTATGTATGTATGCATATGCATTTGTGTATGTATGTATGCATATGCATTTGTGTATGTGTGTATGCATATGCATGTGTGTATGCATATGCATGTGTGTATGCATATGCATTTGTGTATGTGTGTATACATATGCATGTGCGTATGCATATGGGTGTGTATGTATATGCATGTGTGTATGCATATGCATGTGTGTATGCATATGCATGTGTGTATGCATATGCATGTGTAGGTGTGTGTGTATGTATATGCATGTGTGTATGCATATGCATGTGTATGCATATGCATGTGTATGTATATGCATGTGTGTATGCATATGCATGTGTATGTATATGCATGTGTGTATGGATATGGATATGTGTATGCATATGCATGTGTGTATGCATATGCATGTGTGTATGCATATGCATGTGTGTATGCATATGCATGAGTATGTGTGTATGTGTGTATCCATATGCATGTGTGCATGTGTGTATGTATGTATGTATATGCATGTGTGTATGTATATGCAATTTGTGTGTGTATGTATGTATGCATATGCATTTTTGTATGTGTGTATGCATATGCATGTGTATGTGTGTATGCACACATGTGTGTATGTATATGCATGTATGTATGTATACGTATATGTGTTTGTATATATGTATGCATATGCATGTGTGTATGGACATATGTGTGTGTATACATATGTGAGTGTGTATGTATATGTATATGTCTCTCTCTCTCTCTTTATGTTTCTCTAGATCTCTCTCTTTCTTTCATCTCTCTCCCTCTAGATCTCTCTCTCTCTCTCTCTATCTCACCCTTTCTTTCATCTCTCTCTCTATGTCAATCGAAAAGAAAACAATCACTAACATCGATGTAATTGTTTGAATCGTTGTCGTCAAAATCCACTTAAAGTTTCCCTTCGTTGAACTTCAAAGACTTGATTCCAAAATCTCTTGCAAAACTAAAGACAGAAGAAATTAGAAAAGGGAAAACATAAAGAAAGAAAAAAGAGTGATACAATATGTGTGATATACTAACCAAAACTTTAGATCTAGAAAAAAGAGTGATACAATATGTGTGATATACTAACCAAAACTTTAGATCTAGAAAAATAGAGAGGTGTGCCTAGAGAGAGAGAGAGAGAGAAAGAGTGAGAAATAGGGAGATGTTCCTCGCACACGTAACTTTGACAGTAGCAGGTCTAGTTTCAAAACGCGATGAATGTCGAATTTTCGCTCTTGGGCCCGGTTAAAACAATGCGTCAGTATGAGCATTGATATTGCATCGGTATGAACATCGATAATTTCCACTAATTTATCGATGTGCATATTGATGCACATACCGACGCATGCGTATCGACATGTATATTGCCTCCGTGGTTTTCCAAAGGTTTTCGATGGTCATACTGATGCCAACGCGTGACCATCGGTATGCAGAATGTCGGTATGCCCTTGATATGTTGTAGTGAATTCAGTACAATCAAATTTGCAAAAGCCTAACTACACCTCTAGATAAAGAGGAGCAAAATGTTGAGAAAATGAGGTAAACAAGTAAGGAGAGTGCTTGCTGCTGAGTTTACAATTTCACTAAACTAAGCGGGAAACTTGTGGAATGCATACAACTCAAGCAAAAAAGGTGGTATGATGCTTATATAGAGTTTTACGTTCCCTACTATCTAGCTAACCACCCACCAATCAGTGTAGGTGCACTTTTTGGTGGGTGATTGATGCACTGTCACAGTAAATGAACCATTCTTTCATGCATTTAATTTGTGAAAACGAAAAATACATTACATGTGAAATTTTAAATCCTCTTCTTTAATGTACTAACTACAAATTGGCTTCATATTTCTCTATGGTTGAATGATACACGTTCGCTTATTTATACTTAAACATGTACACGTCAAGTGATCCAATCAAAGAATATGCATTCAAGGATGCAAATAAGATATCCACGTTTCTTGGATTTGTTGGAGTTCTGTAAACCAACACACAAAAAGCACAAGGAAGAAGTAAAAGCTTAGACACGCTCATTTATGTATATTTACAAATGCACACATCTAGTGATCTAATAAAATACTCTACCTTCAATGATGCAAATAAGACATGCATGTTTCTTGTTTTGTTGGAGTTCTCAAATTTGGAAAGCATGCAAACAACACAAGGAAGAACAAGAAGAAGACTCTTGGAGAAAAACATAACATTGATTCTGTTACTAAGTGAATGTATAAAATATAAGTATCTCGTGAGGGTCATAGGTGTATATACAAGCTAGGTAAAGAACTTCCTAAAGAGAGAAAAACATGCCCTGGTGCTCCTATGTGTTCACACACATCAATACCAAAATATATCTGTAGAACTCCCCTAGGAGTGATGTCATAAAAAGGAGCTAGAATCATGTGTAAGGAAGTGCCATGCTATGTAGAATGGAATCAATCCACAAAAGGAAATAATCCCAAAGCTTTGCAAAAAGTGTCAAACTTCTCTCTAGGAAGAATGCCTTTGTGAAATGTTCTACAAACTTATCTTGTGTGGGCACATAACCCGGACTAATCTCTATTCTAGCAATTCTCTCCATGACATAGTGATACACCTCAATGTGCTTCATGGGAGCATAAAGCACATGGTTCCTCATAATTTCTAGTGTGCTATGGTTGTCAATAAACATGGTGGTGGCAGAAGATTGACGTGCATCCAAATCAACTAAAAGGCATATGGGACACACACACTAAAAATTAGCTATGAAAGTTGTCCCATACTCAACCCCGCAACTAAAAGTATCCATATTAGGTTGTTGCTTCTTTCTCAACCATGATATGGATGAGATACTAGGCATTAAGCAAAAGGAACATGTGGACACACGACTATCATAGAAAAATCCCAATCTGAGTTAGAAAAAGCATGTGAATTTGGGGGTAATTATCCCTCTATGGGGATTAAAAAATCCAAGTAATTGGGCATCACTCAAGTGTTGAAAGATGCACTCAAATACCTTAAAAGAAAACAAAGTAAATAGCAAGAATTGTTATGCATACATGGATCAAGCATCCAATATCCTATTGATAGAGAACAACATCGAATGCATCATCAACATCATGAAGACTCAGCTCTAAACTTATCTCCATGGCATTGACAATATATTTGTGTTAAAAGCACTTCTGTCAAGTCCCTTTTAATCTCGTTTCGGGTTCTTGGGGATGGTTAGGGGTCTCACAGTGCAGAGGCCCTTTATTTAACTTTCCCAAATTAACTAGTCAACTAAACAGTAACTATACTTTCAAGGAAACAACTTCCGCTACACAGTACTATTTTCCGGTTACGATTATCTTTACATAGTAAACTTATCGCGCGAGTTAACAATCACATAGTCGCACAGACTTATTAATGTGAATGTAACATTACTGTGTTAATACTTAATACTGCAATTCATTGAACATAATACAATACTCAAGAATTCTGTAAATCTCCACACGATCTTCTCAACACGGTCGCCCAGACAGACAATCTGGCGAACCCGTCTCTCCTTGCTGAAGAATCACCGTAATGCCTTTTCATTAATGGGTAAAAGTTACATCTATTCGCTACGCCTTTTCGGTGCGTGCGATATATGAAAAATAAAATCCAATTCCGGCGACCTAACACTGGCACGCACGGTGGACTCAAACCTGCAAAGAAAAAGAGAACTAAGGTTCATCAACTATGCCTTGTATGTACAGTGTTCGGGCTAATTTAAATGTTCGGGTGATCTTTTGTTTCAGGGAAGCCAGCATAATCTTCAATGTGTCTGGCTCTAGCAGTTGTGCGTCTGTTCTGACTCAACTTGCCGTAATAACTTGATTCATCAGTAAATCTGTCTGTGTCTGCAAAAATGCTTCTTATAAATAGAATTCGTTGGCTAACGCAGCATCTCTGCTCAGCCTCATATCAGCAATTTGGGCATCAATTCTGGACAATCTTTCTACTTGAGCGCCTAGCTGCTTTTCTTTGCGTTCCAGCTCCTGAGCTTGATATTGGATGGTTTTGTAATATGCATTCCTTTCTTTCATAATACCTTCGATCTCCTTCTTTATTTGAAGTGTCCGGCCCGTCTGTGCTTCCAATTCACGACTCTTCTGAAAGAGTTCGGTAGATACGGTCTTTAATTCTTCAGTATTCTGCATGTCCAAATCTGCCATTTCCTGTCCTTTTTGTGTCACGAGCGCGAGATCTTCACGAGTTTCTTCCAATAAGTCGCCCAGACCAATTCTAGCATCGTCTTTATCGTGCACCAATTGATTTAAATACTTTATTTCTTCATCGCGGGTGGCTAAAAGAATATTCTTTTCATTTAACTCAGCAAGTGTTGCATCTCTTTGGGCAATCAGGTTATCCTACTCTGCTATTCGTGCTTGGCTTTGTTGAAGTTGAACCTGTAGAGCATGGTTCTCTGCTTTGACTGCATTGGCTTCTTCTTGTAATGGGGCAATATTTGCTTCAAGCAAATCGACTTTGTCACGTAACTCTTGCCCGATATGTTCAGTTGCCAGCTTCATTTGAAGAGGTAGTTGTTGGGAAAACTGGATCAGGAGACGACACATAGATTCTAATTCATTGAACATAAGAGTCGGAGGAGGAAGAGCAGGAAGTGGTTGGGATGAAGAGGCTGAGAACAATTGAGGGGAGAGTGGTGGAGAGTATTCGGGAGAAGAGGATGGAGGAGTGGGTGCATCAGGAATTACATTGGCAATTGCACTAGGATGTACTGCAACGGGCTCAACAGGGTTAGTTGGTGGAGGTAGGGGGATAAGAGTATTCGGCATCAAGATTATTTCGGTTGTATTCTGATTTGTTGCCTTAGTGTTTGCGATCACTGCCTCAGCATTAGCAATTACTTATGTGATGATTTCAGCGGCGATCTCCTTCACAGTTTCCTCATCTTGCTAATGAGAGTCCGCCCGAGAAGAGACTTCTTCGGATTCTTCCATGCATGCACCATGTTCCTGCTGGTTGAGTGGAGAAGAGGGAACGGATGATTCGACATGAAGAGATGTGGTAGTGTCGTGGAAGACTTCAGTTTTGTGCCCAGCGTTGGAGATCTACACCTGACTTTCAGAAGGGCTAATGCATCTGCGTTTGCGGCGAAATAGTTGAAGCAGATCTTTATCGTCATCATCCTCCTCCTCGAGCATTTGGGTAAACTCTTCATGTAACAAGAAGGGAGCGGTGTGAGGAGGTTGCACAGCTTGGATCAACGGAAAGAGGAAAGTGAGGATATGGGGTAAACGGGAACGAGGGAGGTCATTCTTAGCGATTTGCTTTATAACCGCTAAGCAATCACGGTGAATGAGCCGGAAAAAGAAGGATGTGAAATTTACAGGCTCACGGGAAGCGGTATCTATCATGGAATAAAAAGGGCGTGAAATGACATATGTGCGTTTCTATAAATTCAGGCTCGCTACCAAAAATTACAGAGCTATACGCTCTGGTTGAGGTCTGCAAAGAATGGCATACTCATTAGATGAGTGCCGGGGGAACAATTCTTTCATGGTGGCCACGGAAAGAAGTGGACCATTCTCCAATCCTTCCCGAGGAAGTCGAAAAGCTTCAGCAAACGTAGCTAAAGTAATGACTACACGAGATGGTAAACAAGCAATGGGTCAACACTGCTCTGTAGCAGGTGTGGCAGCGATGGCAGAAATGATCTGCGCATGGAATGGGTGACACTCCAGTGAATGCGAAGGCAATTCAGCGAAGGCCAACAGACCACGAGTGCGCAAATACTCACTCACTTCTGGAGTGAGGCCTCCACGGAAGGTTGTGACATTCGCGAGTGCTTCTATGGCACACAAATAAACATGAGAACACAGAATACAAAGAACGCACAATCACACAAACACAATAGCAATTATCAGTAGAAAAAACAAGATTAACTAAGAGCATGGGAAACATTAGGCGGCAAAAACCTAATCATAGCACCGTATTGGAGAGAGATCCTTCATAATTACGGCATGCATGCATGAACAGAAACAGTAACACAGGGTGGTGATTAATCATAATTAGATACAAAAACAGGAAGATTACGGTTAGTGGTCAACCGAAATACGGGGATAAAAGGAAGAACAAGTGACACTCGAAAAAGACTAAGTATACGTCATAGGTCAGACGACTGGTGATATGGGCGAAGCTTAGACCCATTAATCACACTTTTGGAAGGAGAACACCTGTTGAGGTCGCCAACCGAAAGTTGCTGGTCCCAATTTTTCAGCAATCTGGTATGGACTGAACCACCGTAACTTAAATTTTCCCGCAGATCTGTTGGCTTTAGCATTATAGAATAAAACAAGTTGGCCAACCGTAAAGACAGGGGTCTTGAGGAAACGATCATGAGTACGGGCTTGACGAAGTTGAACTTCTTGAAGAATCATGAAACTTTTCTAGCGGTGTTCATCCAATGATCTGAGCGCATCCAACCAAAATGGCAAAGATTCTTTCGGCAGCAATTTCTGAGATAAGGCAACATGCAGACTCGGTATCACTACTTCCATTGGTGCAATAGCTTCCAATCCATAAGCAAGTTTAATCGGAGTTGTTCCGGTTGCCACTTTGTACGTGGTCCGGTATGCCCATAATACGGCAGGTAAGAGTTGATCCCAATGTTCCGGACATTCCAAGATCGATTTGCGAAGCATATTCAACAAAGTCTTATTTGTACTTTCAGCCAGACCATTAGCACGTGGATAGTACGGTGAGCTGAATTTATGCATAATCTAAAAAGTCTGAGTCAATACTTGCATTAAGTTGTTTGCAAAATGTGTTCCTTGGTCCGTCACTATCTCCAGAGGTAATCCATATCGAGGGAAAACATCCTTCATCAAACATTTAGCCACCAAAACAGCTGTGGCAGAACGTAAAGCCCAAGCTTCCGCCCATCTAGTGGCATAATCTCTACAAGTCAATATGTATCGATTGTTGGTGAGGTTTTGGTGGTGTTATTGGGCCAATAAAATCTAGACCCCACTTCTGAAAAGGCTACAGAGGTAAGACATGTTGTAGGGGAAAGAAGTGTTGCTGCAAGGGCTGTCCAAACCGTTGACAGACATCACACTACTACACAAACTGAACCACATCTCTGTACATTGTAGGCCACCATAGCCCACTTTGTAGAATTTTTCGGTGAGTAAGATCAGCTGCGAAGTGTCCTCTAGAGGGTAATGAATGAGCCATGGCAATAACTGATTCCGCTTCATGTGGAGGAATGCATCTAAGTAAAACACCAGTATGATCTATGTAATACAATTGACCCACAATCAACCGGAATCGTGGACTGTAGACTGAAATTTTTCAGCGCTGAGTAACGGGAGCATTAGGAGGGAGACAACCGTCAGTGAGAAAAGTCATTAACGTATCATAGTATGTAGGAGCCACAGGAAGTTCTGCAGATTCTTCAAGAGTTGTCTCTGTGACGTAAATCGCCGGTGTAGTGTCATCAACACCTACCGGAGACTCACCAGAATCCAGTTGGGATAGGAAATCCACCAAGACATGTGTTGTGCCGGGTCGATGAATAACTTCATAATCGAACTCCTGTAATAGTAAAACCCGTCTTGCCAATCTACCACCTAAATGCATCTGTCGAACCAAGTACACCAGTGCAACATGATCCACATGGAAAGTAAATTTACGGCCCAACAAGTAATGCCGAAATTTCTTAACAAAGTATACCAAACCAAGACATTCTCGTTCTGTCACAGAATAATTTCTCTTCGTAGGAGCTAATCCGCGGCTTGCATAGTACACAGGCTGAAACCATTTGTCAATTTGTTGCATGAGGACACTACCAATCGCAATATTTGACGCATCCACGAAGACAAGGAACGGTCGTTCCCAATCAGGGGGTTGTAGGATCGGGGGTTGCGTCAATAAGACCTTCAACCGATCAAATGCACTTTGGCACTCCTGAGTCCATTCGTACTTCCACGGAGCGTTGGTCATAAGCCAATTAAGTGGTGTCGCTAAATGAGCTAACCACCATAAATGTCTGCCATGCCACCGGATTTGGCCAAGAAAGCGCATAACTTCTTTCAGTGTCTTTGGGACTGGTGCCTCCAACACGGCTGTTACTTTATCCAGATCTACCTGTATTCCTTGTTTAGAAATGATATGATCAAGCAGTTTGCCACAGGAGATTGCAAAAAATGATTTGGTAGGATTCAAACATAACCGATACTCTCAGCATTTTTCAAAATAGCACTGTAAATGATATAGGTGCACCAAAGTGGCACCAAATATACATGCATAAACGTGGTCAAGTAAGGTGAAAAGACTTCCTGCATACAAATATACATGCATAAACGTGGTCAAGTAAGGTGAAAAGACTTCCTGCATACATCTTTGGAATGTACTCGGGGCATTCCGTAAACCGAACCACATTACGGTGCAAGCATAGGCAGCCCAATTAGTGATGAATGCTGTCTTCGGTATATCTTGTTCTGCCATCCTCACTTGATTATATCCACTGTAGCCATCCAGAAAAGAATACATTTCGTGACCTGCTACCCTGTCGAGCATTGTATCTAGAAAGGGGAGAGGGAACGGATCTGGTACAGTGGCGGCATTGAGTTTTCGATAGTCGACACAAATATGCAACTGCTTATTTTTCGTCGGGACGATCACTATTGGAGAGATCCACTTAGGATGCTCAATTGGTACAATAAATCTCACCTTCAATAAACGATCAAGTTCAGCTTTCACCTGTGCCGCATAATTAGGATTCATTCTGTAACTAGATTGTTTGATTGACCTCGCATCCGGTTTGAGCACTACACGATGTTGATAAATTCGTGGGTCAAGACCTTTCATGTCTCTATAATCCCAAGCGAAAACATATGAGAATTCACACAGGAGTTGTACCAAATCATCTTGGAATTTCTCTGCTAATCTTGCCCTAATTTTTACTGGTCTCAGGTTGACCGTGTCACCCAAATTGTACGTTACTAATTGATCCTTTGGTACATAAAATTGGCGAGGTTTCACCAAATCATCAGCTAGGTGAAACAGTTGTTGTAAGGTTGCTTCATCCATTGCTAGGTCATTATCGGCTTCTGCTTCTCCGGTCATTGGTACGATCGTACAAGCTGTCGGACTCCAATTGTCTACTATCGACTGTAAATCCACAGTACCTAATGGGATCAGATCCTTATTGGTCTTGAGGAAAGCCTCTTCCTCATCATCAGATAGCCAATCCAACATATGGACTGGCTCTGCTACATATGGCTGTGCGTGTAGATCACATGGTTGCATAGCATCCAGTGCAACTACATATTTCCGGTGATTGTTCTTAAAAAGTAACTCTTGAGCTGACCAATCCTGCACAACTTTGGCTTGCTTGAGCCATGGTCGACCAAAAAGTAAGTTGTAGTCGAGGCTAGATTCAGGTAACTCCAGGACCATGAAAGTCATATTAAATGTAGTTCACTGTAGGGTTATCGGGATGTTACTACTAAGCCCACCGGATGGACTAGTGATTGGTCTGCCATTCACACAAAAAATTGTATGGGTTCAATTTGGGTCCAGCCCAATTTCTTGCAGAGTGCGACTGTTGCAATATTCACACCAGACCTGCCATCAATTAAAACTTGGGTAATCTTCTGGTTTTTATACCGGACGGTGATCAATGGGACTGAATGATCCACCGTAGAATCCATCTCCGGTTGTATGGTCATAGTCATCGGAGTACAGAAGGTCCGGGACTAACCTTCTGTTGGAATTGCTGTCTTACTCCTGGAACTAAGGCGAGAAACTGTCCCAAAGGGAGTGTGATTGAAGCCTTAGATAGGACATCCCATACTTGATCTGTTTGGGTTGTGGTTATCACCAATTCTGGTGGTGATTCTAATGTTGTTGGGGTAGAATTCTGTTCATTCCATCTTGCCTGTGGCAAAGGGACCTGTGTTACCGGAATTGGATTAGGAAACACAGTCAACTCCTTAGCTATCCATTGACTAGCCTTTGCAAACATCCGCTGCTGCTCACGAATTCCATGCTCGAAAACTTCAGCTGCTGGTTGCAACTGTTTACTTGATCTTATATGAACTACGACTGCTTGTGACTCAACTGGGGAAATATAAACCATGTTAGTCATCGGATTTTGGCGTTCCTTATTCCTTTTGTCCTACTCTGCTGCTTCCTTGCAAAATCTATGGATGTGGCCAACCTTGCCACAAAAATGGCACCGAGGGGATGGGAGGGAAGTACCTTCACCGATGTACCTGCCTGCCATCGATGTTGATTAAAGTTGTTACTTCGCGGTCCTCGATAGTTTCTATATCCCTACTGTTGGTTGGGTTGCAATTGTGGGGGCACATAATGGGTGGCTGGCTGACCTGGTTCCTGTATTATAGCATTTACGGCCGCTCTACCCTGCATTTTTGCATTATATGCACAGGTTTCTATTGAGTGTCCTGTTGTGTTACAGATGGCACAATACATCTGGTTGAGGGCATATGTAGAATTGGTGTGACCTGGATTCTTGCACTTAGTACAATACACCTGTTTGGATGGATCACCAGCTACGTTCTTACTTGCTTTCAACCATTAAGGTCCTCGGTAAAACCTCCAACTTTGTGCTCCAACTGTAAGGCCATCGCAATTACAACGTCCAATGTCATTTCGCCTACACAGCGAATGATCATGATTTGTCTTAACTGTGGGTTCAGTCCATTAATGAACCATTGTGTTATGACATCATTCAGCAGATTGGCATGTGCCGGAGGCAGCTGCCTTAAGTGAGTTCTAAACAGTGTCGCATACTCCTGGACACTCTGGTGTGGTTTCTGTCGATTGTTCTGCAAATAGTCAAAGATTTCTGCAGGGTTCTTTTTCAAACGAAACCTCTGTAAGAATGCGTCTCTCACATCATCATAGTTACCGAAATGATTAATATCATATTCAGTCAACCACCTTCCTACTTCAGTAACCAATGTGGCCTGAAATACAATGGCCTTGTACGTTGGATCCGGTGGATGATTCAACACTGCATAACTGATCTCGAATGTGCGAACATGTGGGTCGGGGTCATCCCCCCTAGAAATCCATCGAATTTTGTATATGTCACCCCAGTCAAAACCGGTCGAGGTGGAATGATTGGCTGTGGCTGCTGTTGTTGCTGCTGTTGAAACTATGGTTGCGGTTGTGGGGTTGTTTGCTGCTGTGACTGTGAACCACGCATGGTGCTATTGTGATTAGTATTGTTGTTATCTGTACGTTAAGGAGGTGTCTCTTGTCCTTCGGAATCTATATTATCAGCCTGCTCACCTTCCGGTTCAAAAATGTCGTTGAATCTCTTACTTAACTCCAAATCAAGTAGCCTTTCCTCAGCTTTGGTATCCAAATTAGGTAGGCTTGCCCCGAAAAGTAGTGAACGTAATAAGGGTCCACCAGGCAGCACCTCACTATCACCGAAAAATTTCAAATTCCCACCAAATGGTACGGAACTTCCACTGGAACTTGTCGAACTTTCACCGAACCAGGTTACCCTTTCACTGGAAATGGTCTCACTTGGTAACACAACTTTATCACCAAAAATGGTCGAATTCTGACTAGATAGTGTCGCACTAACTCCGCACTGCATCTCCGTACAACCAGACGTCACTGTACCCTCTCCAAAAAGTACCAGATTCACAGTGGAATTCACCGGAATCTCATCATGTGTCACCGAGCTAGCACCGGAATCACTACGAACTGGCTCCGATCCTTCTGCAATTGGACTTAATTATCCTGCACTTCTACCACCCAAGGGTGTCCATAATAGATTTGGAACTGCCCAGGGATGTTGATCTCTCCTATACTTTGGATAGGACTCACCGGAATGAGTAATCGACATTTATCACTTCTTCAACTAGCAGTTACTATTCTCCACTGCTTGCCTTGAGTATTGCTCTTCCCTTACTGATTATTCCCAATTTTCCATCTTCCCATAGACGGTGCCAATGTTAAAAGCACTTCTGCCAAGTCGCTTTTAATCTCGTTTCGGGTTCTTGGGGATGGTTAGGGGTCTGACAGTGCAAAGGCGCTTTATTTAATTTTCCCAAATTAACTATTCAACTAAACAGTAACTATACTTTCAAGGCAACAACTTCCACTACACAGTACTATTTTTCGGTTACGATTATCTTTACACAGTAAACTTATCGCGCGAGTTAACAATCACACAGTCGCACAGACTTATTAATGTGAATGTAACATTACTGTGTTAATACTTAATAGTGCAATTCAACGAACATAATAAGTACTCAGGAATTCTGTAAATCTGCATACGATCTTCTCAGCACGGTTGCCCAGACAGACAGTCTGGCGAACCCATCTCTCCTTGCCAAAGAATCACCATAATGCCTTTTCATTAATGGGTAAAAGTTACATCTATTCGCTACGCCTTTTCGGTGCGTGCGATATATGAAAAATACAATCCAATTCCGGCGATCTAATAGTTTGCAATATCCAAAGCCATCAACACTAGAATAATGTGTCGATGTGATTCCTTTTTTGACACTATTCTATTCACCCATCAACTTGCATAAAGTTCCCAAAAAATGATGCAGATTTGCAAATCAACCTTAAATTCAACCATATTCTATTTATTACGACTAGAGACCATCATCTCATCAACATGTACAACAATGATTAAACATATAAGGCCATCTTTTTTGGACTATTCTTAAATGCATGTGCCATCAAGTAGGAGGATATGTTTTCATATCAAGCACTTGTTACTTTGATCAATGCATACAATGCCTTTTTCAACCTACATACTCTACTTTTATGCCCTTGTAGCACAAAACCTTGAGGCCAAAATACGTAAACTTCTTCATATAACGACCATTTAGAAATGTAGTTTTAATGTCCGATGGATGTATGTTCCAAGCATGATGAGCTATAAGTGCAAAAATTCTATGAGCAATTGTCATTCGGTAAGTGTGGGGAAAGCTCTCAAGAAAATCAATGCCTTTCTCTTTAGCATAACCTTTGGCAGCAAGCCTAGCTGTATACCTATAAATTGTTCCATCACGCTTACACTTGAGCTTGTATACCCATTTAGTGCTAATGGCCTCTTTTCTAGGATTGAAATCTGATAACCAAGTACTATTCTTCATAATCTCTTTCTTTATTTTGTTGCATCACACTTACATTTTGAAGTATTTTGTTGGCGATGCACCAGAGTGCGCTCTCCTTCTCGAGAGCTCCACGACGATATCAGCGGAGTAGAAAACTGAGCTCCTAAGGCCCCACACAATACTCTGTACAGAAGCAGTAGAATACGCAGAAAAACACAGTACAGAGGGAGCACGAAGATAGAATTCTTAGGTCTTACAAATGCAGTCAAACTTGCAGTCTATGATTGACCAAGACACTATATGTTTTATAAAAGAACATATACAAAGAAGTGTTCGGTGGCCATTTGGCCTTTCACATGGACACTAACGGTAACAATCTCCCACTAAAGGCCAATATGGCCAAAATAACTATGGGAGAAAAGTAAAGAATGATAAAGAATACTGACTGTAAGTATACAAACTATACCTCCCACCTGATGGTCATGTTACATAGTATACAAGTGATTGTGTAAGATCAGGAATCAAGTAACCCCCATCAAGTGACAATAGTGTCGAAAGCCATCCTGTGGTAGAGCTTTAGTCAAAGCATGTGCATCATTATCTCGAGTGTGACCTTCTCAAGAATAATGTGCTCAGTGGCTAAGCAATCTCGAATGAATTGATACCTCACCTCAATGTGCTTGGTCTTTGCATGATAGACCGGATTCTTAGCCAAAGCAATGGCACTCTGACTATCACAAAGCAAACGAGGTACATGCTGAGGTAAACCCATATCACAAGCAAGACACAAAAACCACAATGCTTCCTTACATGCCTCACTTGCTACAACATACTCTGCTTCTATAGTGGAAACAACTGTACATTCTTGAAGACGAGATCTCCAAGAGATAACACCTCCAGCAAAATGAAAAATGTACCCTGATGTAGACTTATGATTGTCTACACAACCAGCATAGTCAGATTCTGTGTAACCAATAATGGATGCTTTCCCTCTACCTAAGCATAGACACTTGTCCTTAGTGCCACTCAGATATCTTAAAATCATCTTGGCCACCTCCCAATGTTTCTTGCAAGGATTAGACATATATCTACTCACAACTCCCATTGCAAATGCAATGTCTGGTGTTGTAGCTCCCATAGCATACATGAGACCACCAATAGTAGACTAATAGGGAGTTTTGGTCATGAATTCCTTTGCCTCATCTGATTTGGGGCAATCATCCTTGCTCAATTTCACATATGTGGGTAAAGGTGTACTCAATGCCTTTCCACGATGCATATTGACCTATGAAGTACCTTGGATATGTACTCACTTTGAGACAAGTATATGCATCTTTTACTCCTATCACGAGTAATGCGCATGCCAAGAATATGTTTGGCATCCCCTGAATCCTTCATATCAAATGTCTCACTCAACTTTGTTTTGAGAATTGACAAATCATAAGAGGACTTCCCAGTAATCAACATATCATTGACATAGAGTATCAAGCATATCAAGCTGCCATTAGAGCATCTCTTTGTGTAGAGACAGTGATCCTCATTACTTCAAGAATAGCCTTGAGACTTCATAAAAGCATCAAACTTTTGGTACCATTGTCTAGGGGACGGCTTAAGTCCATACAAGCTCTTCTTAAGCTTACAAACTAGACTTTCCTTGCCAGGAACTACATAACCCTCTAGTTGTTCCATATAGATCTCATCTGTAAGATCTCCATGCAAGAAAGCAGTTTTCACATCCATTTGGACTAGCTCTAAGTCCTCCATTACAACAAATCCAAGAAACATGCGCAGGGTAGTCATCTTGACCACTCAAGAGAAGATTTCCTCGAAATCAACACCATGTTGTTGCTTAAAACCCTTTGCAACAAGTCGTGGTTTATACTTTGGAGAAGCACTATTTGATGTGAATTTTAGCTTATATACCCATTTACATGGTAAAGCTTTCCTACCCTTTGGCAAAGGTACTAAATCCAAGTACCATTCTTGTGAATAGAATCCAACACACTCTTCATGGCACACTCCCACTTGACATGATCCTCTGTCCGCATAGCCTCTTTGTGGCAAGAAGGCTCACCAGCATCTGTTAGCATAACAAAATCCAAACCTGGAACATATCTATCAGGTGGATGTGAGACACATGTAGAAGGTCTCAATGGTTGTTGAATAAGAACATGTGCATATTGATCTGAATGGATATTCTCTTGAACATCCCTATGTGCAGCATTTTTATGCATGCTAACCAGAGGACTAGTATCCTCAAACACCACTCTTCTCATTTCAACCTCCTTAATGGGTTGTTTATGCATCTTAGACTCATTGAAAATGACATCACTACTTCTGATCACTAATCGTGTTTGAGTATCCCATAAGTGATATCCAAATTGTCCTTCTCGCCCATATCCAAGAAAAATGCATTTCTTTGACTTATGGTCCAACTTTTTTCTAAGATTCTTGGGTATATGAACATATGCGTCACACCCAAAAACTCGAATCCGTGTCCATAACTCTTGTGCCACTGTCAGACCTTTGGCAGTACTAGGTGAAAGGTTAATCACATGAACTGCAGTCAATACTGCTTCTGCCCAAAAGCCTTGTGAGAGGTTTGCATGATGCAACATAGAAATTACTCGATCTTGAATACTTTTATACATTCTCTCAGCTACAACATTATGTACTTGGGTATAAGGAGTTGTAAACTCTCTACGAATCCCTCTAGACTGATAGAAAAGGGTGAATTCATGTGAGGTATACTCACCCCCATTATCTAAACGTAAAGCCTTATGCTTTGTTCCTTTTTCAGTCTCAACTGAAGCAAGCCATTTTTTGAAAGTAGGGAATACCTCATCCTTCGATTTGATAGGATATACCCACACTTTTCTAGTAGCATCACCTATGAAAGTGACAAAGTAAAGAGAACCACCTAAGGACCTAGTGGACATAGGACCACACACATCTATATGAACGAGATCCAAAGGCTGAATAGGAGAGTCAATGTGCATTCTATGCACATTTCTGGCTTGCTTTCCATATTGACAATGCTCACAAAATGAAAAATCAGAGAAAGATAACACAGGTAAGTAGCCAAAACGAGAAAGATTTTCCATTCCACTACTGGCCCAAACGACCATGCCAAATACAAGCCATAGGCTATTCAGTAACAGGTTACAAGTGTTCTTTTTGTGATAAAAATAAAGGATAAAGTGAGCCAACTTTTCTTCCTTTTGCAATAACCATATTGCCCTTTGATATGCAAAAGGACTGAGCATATAAGACCACCTTGTAACCAAGTTCATCAAGTTGAACAACTAACATCAAACTGTGTGACAACTGAGGTACATGGCATACAATATGCATAATAAATTTTGAACCATCAATGAACTATACAACCACATCTCCAATCCCCACAACATCACACTGGTAAGAATCACCAAGTCTCACAGTACCAAGAGACTTTTCTGCATAATTAGAGAACCATTCTCTATGTGGTCTCACATGGAAAGAAGCACCTGAATGTAGTAGCTAGGTGTGGGAAAGAGGATCAGCCATAAAAGCCTCAGGTGGCATAGTACTATCAAGTGTCAACACATCAGCATCATCAGAAATAGCATTAATTTCTTCAATCTTCACAGTCAAGGTAGATGGTGAAGGTAACTATTTAACATGCCCAACAACATTCTGTCCTTTACCTTTAGCATTCTTTAATGCTTAACCGTCTTTCTTCATGTGTCCTTTCTTATGACAATAATGGCATTCGATATCCCTCTTCCTTGATTTACTTCTGCTCTTATTCCTTTGACCATTCTTTTCTTTGTTCTTGCTCCTACCAAAGAGACCCCGACATCTGGGTGTCTCCGAGTTAAGAAAACCTCACCACGACCCTCTTTATCAAACATAGAAGGCTTTATGCAAAGAATGTAACCGCTATATCAATGACCACATGGACGTACATGAGTGGTATTTATAGAAGCATACATGATGTGTATGTGCTCAATATATACAGTAAACTAACACTAAAAGGCTCAATGCACACCCCAAAAACTAGCCAACAACACTTGCAATTGTTTGTCAACTCTGATGTTTTTGGCTCAAAAAACCTGCATGAATTTGCAGCGGCTGCTCCCACCAAAACAGAATTCTTTCAAGGAACCTGTACTTTTACAAGTGTGGCTGAAAACACATCCCCAAAGGTTGATATTTATTATCGAGGAAGTACAAAGAACACTCTTCTTGATGTTCTTGGACCTATGTGAAGAGAATTATGTGCGGAAGTACTCCAAAATGGCTCCAAAAGACACCCCAAAAATGCTTCAAAAATAGGCTTTGAAAGAAAAGAATGAAGCTTTGAGGGACCAAAACATGTTCAAGGTAATTTCAACCTTAGTCTTTCCCCTTCTTCAGACACCACAAGAGTGTAGCTAGTGGCAAGAGATTTTCACGGTTAAGTGAGCTTCGAGGGGAAGAGTACTAGGATGGGTGACCTCCTAGGAAGTACCGAGAACCTCTATATTCCTTGATCGTTGAGGTCCTCCCTCGTGCACAGCCAACGGCACCAATGGTGCCTCGAATGACAAGGCATGCCAAGGTCTATGCCTTGGTCGCCGCCTTAGTCGTAAGCCTTGGAGAAAGCCGAGGGGAGGGGGGGTTTGCTTCGCTCGTACAAAAGGAACAAAGCTTTTGGGTCGAACTACTCTAATACCAGTGAAGTATTTTGTTGACGATGCACCACAATGCACTCAGAGTAGAAAACTAAGCTCCTAAGGTTGCTCATAGTGCTCTATACAGAAGCAGCAGAATACGCAGAAAAACGCAGTACACAGGGAGCATGAAGATAGACGTCTTAGGTCTTACAAATGCGATCAAACTTCCAGTCTATGACTGACTAGGCCACTATATGTATTATTAAAGAACATGTACAAAGAAGTGTCCGATGGCCATTTGGCCTTTCACATGGACACTAGCAGTAACACATTTGAGCGTGTATCCCCATTCTAATGGAATGTTTGGGAGGAGGAAACCCATATAAAAACCAAGTGGCATTCTTCATAATAGCACCATAGTTTGAATGTATAATTTTTTGAATTATTTGCTTTATCAAAAGAAACGAGCTCATTTTGATATGAGAATAGAGCCTCTTATCTCTCAAAGTATGCACTAGCCATTTAGGTATACTTTTTCCCTCTTCAATGTCAAATCTCTCATTAATAAGTACATCATGTAGATATACATAACAAATAAAATGATATGGATCAACATTTGAGACCTATAAAGGCAAAATTGCCTCACTAGAAGAAGAATTTGACTATCTTTCCATGAAAGAGGAAGAAACGTGTCATACACATCCTTTGATGTGAGTGATGTCTCCTTGGAACATGAAAGCAAGGGTTGACTTGCATATTCCATAAGAACACCATCATGACCACCCAAAGTGTATTTAGTCTATGGATGATACAGACGATACCTCTTACTTAGGTATTGTATCAAAGAAAAATAAATTTCAAAACCTTATCATCCGATTTGTGTTGTCATTCTAACACTAATGCATATGTCAAACAATCAAAAACATGTAGATGATCAATAAACGGCTTTCATCCAAGTCTCATATGAAGTGATAGATTGCAATAACAACCTCAAGCTAGGAGTTGTGTGGTAAAGTGTGACGTTTGACCAAACACCTTGCCATTTCCATAAGAGAAATGTTCTTCATCTTAGCAAATCCAGTTTGTTGAGGTGTATATGGCATATAAAATTGATGTTTTATCCTTGGCTCAACTAGATATGCATTAATTTTAGAAGAAATGTACTCCCTCCGTGTATCAAAATGGAGTGTGCTCATCTTACATGCTAACAAATATTTAGCCATAACTAGGAACTCTTTAATGGACATAAACACTTCGAAGTTTACTTTCAATGGATAAACCAATGCATGCCTAGAATGTTCATGAATGAAAGCCACAAAGTACACGTAACTCCTAAAATGAAGGTCGCTGCATAAGACCACAAATGTCACTATGAACAATATATAATCTACAATTGAAATCTTTTTTGGGAAGGAAGAATGCTACATTCTAGCTAATGTCTACCCCTCATGGGCATTCTTAAAAGTAGGCTCAAGTCTTGGCAAAAAGGAGAATGTTTCACATTTTTGAAGGCAAACAAAACTAGTGAAATGCAGATGATCAAAGCATGCATACCAAAGGATTGCCTTGAAATAGTTAGAGAATTGTGAATTGCAAATACTAAAGAATTCTTATATATTTTATCATAGTGTGTGAGCTTATATATCCAAAGACATAAAATGCCAAAATAAATGATATCATCACCCTCAAGAGATCATGAACTTTACACCTGCCATGAAAAAAATTTAACCACCAATCCAATCTTAGGTAGTGATCAAACTAATAGTAGATCTGTTATCAAGATCTTGCTGACACACACACAGAGGTTACAGATGTAGAAAACACACAAAAAAATAGACATGCCAAGAGACAAGACAGAATGTAGTATTGGGTGCAATCTCCCCCCATGCACTCTGTTTCAACAGTCCACAGAGTACATGTATTTATAAGAATTTTTTATTATGTCAAAATAGTGGTTACATGAGAGCGGCTTCAAAAAGCATGCATGAAAGTAAAAGTTGGTAACTTGTGTAGAAAGCCTTTGCTTTCAATATCAAAAATTGCCTTCTACAATGAACCTTATTCTAACCACTACTTTTCTAACTATTTCTAACAATAGAACCTTCTAGATGGGTTTATTTACAAACTAAATTATAAGTCAAGTTATTGATGTCCACCGTAAAGTCGGATTATTGATCTCTGCCTTTTCACGCCCTTACGAACCTTCAATTGCTATATCAAAAACACCAACAACACATTAATACATTAATAAATGAACACTTCAACAATGCCTTGTTCAACACATTCCATAATTATAACATGCCCCTCAGTTGAAAAAGCAACTGACCTCTATTGATAAAATAAAAATAAACATGGATGGTCAGTCACATGCTCCATCACTGAACAAAATTAAGCATGTTCCATGTAAAAACACATGCATGGAAATTTTCATGGAGGAATTACATTAATGTTTTTGTGTATGATATGTAGAAATTAAGTGGTCATAATGAGGTGTTAATTGTGTTTTATGTATCCATTGACATTCTTCAATAGAGTGATTTTTGTACTTAACTAAATATCGATGATATTGAGTACCTGTGCATGTAGTAATGACATCATGATCAATTATTTTCTCAGCAACCAAGATTTTAGATTGTTCTTCAATTAAAGGAGGGTAATCAAGAAGTGGGGTGAGTGGTAAAGTTCCTTTAAATGGTTTAACTAAACTAATATGAAAAGAGTTATGCATATTCCAATGAGATAGTATATCTAGTTTAAATGAATTATCATTAATTTTTTTTGTATAATGTGAAACGGTCCATAAAACCACGTGGTTCAAGTTTAATTTACGGATGCTGCAAAATATTTTTGAGATGTCTTTTAATGATACGCAACCACACAAGATCATTTTCCTTGAATTCCTTAGCTAATCCTTTTGTATTGATATTACATGTGTATCGCTCTTGACTTTTCCTAATGTGCTCGTGAACATCATGAAGTATAGAAATGTGATCTTGAGCAATAGAATCAGTCATAGGAATGTCGGTTTGGGTGATTGAAATGGGAGTGGGAAGCTTTTTGCCATAAACAATTTCAAAAGGTGCACGACCAATAGTGGTGTGTGTGGTGTTATTGTAAGCAAATTGAAGCAATTGCAACTTTTCATCCGAGTTGGTGGGACTATCCAATGAATAGCAATACAATAAATCAAGAATAGTACTATTTGTAGCCTCACTTTGGCCATTACTTTCGGGATGAAATACACAGCTAAAATCTATTTTAGAACCAAAATGTTGAAATAAGGCAACCCATAAAAGCTTGGTAATCAAGAAAAATGGTGGTCATCATCTGTGCAAATGTAGCAGGGGCATTAGCAAGTCCAAAGGGCATTACCATAAATTCATAATGGTTGATTTGAGTTCTAAATGCAATCTTAAAAATATCACTTTGTGTCATACAAATCTGATGGTATCCTGATTTTACATCAATTTTACTAAAGACACAAGATCCTCGTAATTTATCTAAAAGATCATCTAATAGGGTATCTATTCTTTATTGTGATCTTGTTTAGGGATCTATGATCAATGCACATTTGATAAGTTTTATTCTTCGTCTCTACTAAGAGAACTAGTGCTCCAAATGGGAAAGAACTAGGCCTTATAAGTCCTTTTTGTAGTAGGTCTTTTACTTGGTTTTCTATTTCCTTTTGGTGTAGTGGGCCATGTCTATAAGGTGCTCTATGAGGAGGAGAACTACCACGGAATAAGTCTATGCTATGGTCAAAGGATCCTCAAGATGGTGGTAGTTTAGAGGGATACTCAAACATAAAACAATCCTTATAAGTAGTCGTGAAAGGTTGATGTGCATCAGGAAATGTATGAGTATAATCATTAATGACATTGATAAAAACAATGCATGAATTGAATCTTTTCATAAATGCACAATTTACTTGAGTATGAATAATCAATGGAAATGGTTGGAAATCATGCCGTGCAGACAAAGTAATGATTTGAAATTTAAATGCAAAGTTAAAGGTATGTGTATGGTAGTCAATGTGTGGGTTATAATGATGTCGAAAAGGCATACCTAGTATAATATCGTAAGATTTCAAAGGTGCAATTAAAGATGTTCACGAATCAACATATGGGCCTATGCTAATCGTAACATCTTGCACTTCTTGTGCTACATTATAACAATTACCTTGAAATGCAACTTTTACTTTATACAAGGTAGAAAACGTTTTTAATTTAAGTTCTTGTACTAATAAATGTGAAATGAATTCATGTGAACTACCATCATAATGTAAAATTTTAACGCGTTTTTTATTTATAGTACCGTGGATGCAAAGTAGAGAATGAAGAGAGATATTGTTACCCAAGGTACTCAAGTCCTTCTCCAATGATTCCTCTGTCCAAAGAGGAGTAATTTCTTCATTATGGGCCTCCATGTTATGTAACTGAGCTACAGCTGGTTTCATGTTAAGAGGTCGCAATCGACACTTCATTTTTGTATGTCTAGGTTTATCGTAATTCCAGCAAGTGATTCATGGTCGCTTCTATTGGGCATCATCGTTGAAGTTTGTAGGGTAGGTGATTTGGTAGGTTGGAGAGATGAAGCAACAGGTGTAGTTGAGTAGTTGGATTGCGGTGGACGAGGAAAACTACAGTAAGATAGGGCATTAAAATTATGTTTCATGGGAAGATTTTGTTTAACAAAAAGTGGTCGTTGACGTGGTTGTTGTAGATGAATTGACTTGGTTATGGGCTGGAATTCTTTCTCTGCATCATAGATTAAATATATACCCTCGTTGAGGGTTGTAGGTCATAGGGTGTGAAGCTTAGCTTGGATTCCCACCTCCAAACCATCTTCGTATTTCCGCTACAAGCTATCCTCCAGTACATCTTCAAGCATTCAAACCAGTAGCAAATTTTGTCTGAACTGCTCCGTGTAGGTAGTAATCGTATCACCCTCCTTCCATGTAAGGGTCTTCCATGCACCTCGAACATGTAAATGGTATTGAGGAGGAAGAAAAGAATCCTTCACTTTATCTTGAAAAGCCTTCCACGTTGTTGGACGCTCTGTACTGTGCCACAGGACATTCCACCACAGTTGAGCATTTCCTACTAAATAATTAGTGTTAAATTCGAATTTTTCACTTTCAGCATGCATATGTTTCATTAGTATAAAAATCATCAAACAATGACAACCATAAAAGGACTAATGACAACCATGAAAGGACTAAACGGCCATCTTATGACCATCAAACTATAAAAACACGTAATTCTTAACAACAATTGGAATGCATGCCATTCAATTGGGCAGAGACAATAGCTTTGACCACCCTTGTAAGGTCATCTTCATCAGTTTGCATCCATTGGAGTACTTCGTCGCATTGTCGGATCTCGTTCTGAGTGCCTCAAAGTTCGTGCCGTAGGAGCTCAATTTGTTGCTCGAGTGTAGACGTGACTCATTGAAATCCTCCATGGGGCTCATAGGGTCCATGAGGATGTAGAGAACAAAACTCTCTTGCTGGATATGTAAAAACACTTTTAGAGATTGTCTGACTTAAAATGTAAAAGGAAGGGTTGTTCT
This sequence comes from Ceratopteris richardii, assembly GCA_020310875.1. Taxonomy (NCBI): domain Eukaryota; kingdom Viridiplantae; phylum Streptophyta; class Polypodiopsida; order Polypodiales; family Pteridaceae; genus Ceratopteris; species Ceratopteris richardii. The sequence continues at coordinate 51,024,260 of CM035435.1, forward strand.
TGGGAATTGAAAAAATAAGAAAGAGATAAAAGTTGTGTTAAATATAAGAAGAGAGAACTAGAGTGACAACACAAAGAGATATTGTAGTGGTAAAACACTTCCCTTGTGTGAGTGAGGTTGTGGGTTCAAATCCTTCCACCTTGGTGAACATAAAAATCTTTTTATTGCCACTCATAAATTAAAATTGGTTCGCATGTAGCCAACGACTGCCAATGGTTGCCAAGGGAGCCTTGGGTGCCAAAGATGCCAAAGTAATGCCTTAGTTATGCCTTATGTTATGCCTAAGTTCTTTGTCTTAGTCGATGCCTTGGATTTGTAAATGTAGGTGTAAAGATAGGTTCTGGTTCAAGAACTAGAATCAAAAACGAAAGCAGAAACCAATACGGAAACGGAAACAGAAACAAAAATGAAAACGAAAATGGAAACAGAAATTGGAACTAGAACCTTAATCAAAACCGGATCATGAACAGAGAACACCGAAATAGAGATCAATGGCCAAAATGAACAGAAACAGACCCCGTCATAGTGATGCGTGCAAGGCTCTGATACCACTATTATCAGGATCTTTCTCAGGTGCACAGAGAGGTTAGGGATGTAGAAAACACACCGAAAAATAGACACGCCATGAGACAAGACAGAATGCAGTATTGGGTGCAATCTCCCCCCATGCACTCTATTTCTATAGTCCATAGAGTGCATGTATTTATAGGAATTTTTTAAAATGTCAAAATAGTGGTTACACGAGAGTGTCTTCAAAAAGCATGCGTAAAAGTAAAAGTTGGTAACTTTTGTAGAAAGCCTTTACTTTCAATATCAGATATTGTGGTCTACAATGACCCTTATTCTAACCACTACTTTTCTACTTGTTTCTAACAATAAAACCTTCTATGCGGATTTATTTACAAACTAAATTATAAGTGGAATTATTGATGTCCATCATAAAGTCATATTATTGATGTCTTCCCTTTCATGCCTTTCACTCCCTCATGAACCTTCAACTGCTATATCAAAAACACCAAAACACATTAATACATTCATAAATTAACACTCCAACAATGGCTTGTTCAACAAATTCCATAATTTATAACAACATCTTTCTTTATCCTAGGCACATATAAGGAATTTGAAAGTGTGACAATACTATCATCAATAGTAGTAAGGAAAATCTTTCATATCCCACGACAAGATAAAAGGAGTTTTTTACACATGTGAAAGTATTCCTTGTAGGATAAGATTTGAATGAAGTGAAGAAATTATGTTAGGAAGTAATATGTTTGGTTGCACCACTAAAATACCAAGCATCAAAGTCTACTAAATACATACACAGGAGAATATCGGCCATAGATACAATGAGTAGTAAACACCCATTCTTCAATTTGAGGAATGCTAATGGACTTAGTTTTCGTTATATAGGCTTCTGCAGAAACCATTTCAACATCTTTCTTCTTTGAATCTTTTGTAGCCACTTTGACATAATTATTTGTGTTACAATACTTCCAAAACTTATTTTTCTTTTGCCATTTCTTTTCATTTTTATCTTTTTTCTTTGATTGTGAAACATTAGCAAATTTTTACTTACTAGTAGATGAGCTCTATTTACCTTTTCCCTTATGGTTAGCTAAGAAATATTGATTTCCAACATGCATATTTGAACTCTATTGTCTAGATTGATCTTCTTGCAAAACAATTAGAGACTCAATCCTCAATAGTTAAGGCATTTAGATTTCCTTTCATCATTAGAAAAATATTCGAAGAAAAAAAATCTAACAAGAACCTAGACGAATATTAACAACAACTTGCATAAGTGAACTACCTAGCAAGAATCCATCCACAAAAATCATGTACTCTTTGAAATCCTTTATCTTTTTCAAAAAAGTGTCCTAATTTTGCTTCATTCATATGCTCACTCTCCAAGTATTTTTGAAGGTATGCAACAAGAACATCATTTCATTCTTGGTGTAATATGGTAAGAGCATCCGAAGAATCTTTGATTGTTTTGCATTACATAATGTGAGGGATAATGACATGTTTCATAAAGAAAGCTATCAATGCATGCCCTTGTGCATCTTTTCCATCCCAATGAAGCTTCTCACCAATAGGTGCAATAGGATGATCCACAATAGGATCGGAAATTGACGATCATCATCTTCAACACTAACTACATCACCTATTTTCATAGCATTTGTAGGTGTAAGAGGAAATATTTGAATATACTCTAGAATATTTCGAAATCCTATTTTTACCAATACATGATTCTCTTAATGGGTATTTAGGACCATCCTGTTGAGAATATGAGATTGCATTCCCTTTTGTATCTTGGAGTCACTCTATTTCTAGTCCATTTCCATTATATTTACATTTTATATTATAACCTTTGTATTTGGGTCCCTTGCCATTTTCTTCTACCATTGTATTCATTCTCCTTTGAGGGGAATTATCCCACATGAGATGTACTTTTGAGATCCTCTCCCAAATCTATATAAGGAGGGACTCTCCCCCATTTTTACTTGATAAGAAGCTTGAGGAGCCTACTCCATGCTCTTGGCAAGCTCATTTCTAATCCATGTGAGTTTACCCATTTCTTGGTCCACCCACTTTGAGTCTCTCACACTATTTCATTTGTGAGTACACTCTTCTTTTCATTTTGCTTCCATGTGCGTACTCTCTACATGGTATGAGAGCATTAGGTGGAAGTCCTAGTGGTGCATGTAGTGGTCATTTTGGTGGTGGTGGTGGTGTTTAAGTTTGGTGATGCTGCTCTTAGCCCATTTGGAGAAGCTTTTTGCCATCAGTTTACACTCTTTTGTGCTTCAATTTGCCCATTTGCTCACCTCCCCCCTTTCTTTCATCCATTATTTTACCACGCTTTACCCCCATTTTCCCCCGTCCCACCCTTTGTGTGAGACTGGATTATTTTTGTCACTTGGAATGCTCATTAAGTGCATTGATAGTGCATTTTCATTTTATAGTGGTTATCACCACTATTTGTCTATTCCTTATTTTGGGGGCATACTTAGTGATGCATCTTAGTAGTTTGGAGTGTTCATAAACACTATTGTGCAGCTCCATCTCCATTGTTTAGCACTGTGTAGGTGACATCCAATATTGTAAGTCGTTTGTTAGCGTTTGTTGGCAGCCAACCATTTTTTTTGAAGTGTTTTCCGAGGTCATTCTAGTTCTCTGCACTAGTATGTCAATAGTTCAAGATTGGACACGGACACGTTACTGTATGCCCACATCTACATGTTGCTCAAGCATGTTGCTGATGACAACTTCCTTTGAGAGAGCTATAACAAACAAAAAGACATCTAGTTTAGATCATTTCTAGCTCTCGGTTATGGGTGAGCGTCATGGATCAAAAGAGAGTCTGACATTTGTATCCCACTAGTACACATGAAAAGCAACTAAAGCAAGCATTCGGCTATCTCTACTGATTTGTCCACAAAGAAAGAAACAGTAGCTGCTCAGTCACAGTGACCTGTTAGATGTGTCGAGGAAGGATTCATCGTCTACTGTCCTCCAATCGAAGCTTCAATTTCCTATACCTCTAACTCTTGTCACGTTGGCATTTCCATTCGAAGTGGAACGAAGGAAGTAGGAGAGCAAAGCTAACCATGGCTTGCCCTCTTTCTACCCTTATCTCTTCACTTTGTGGCACTCGCATTTGCACCAGACATGCCCATTTGTACTTCACGCCATCCTCATTTACGTGTTATCAGCTCAGATCTCCTTCAGTCTATAGTTGTGGTGACTCTCTATAGTAATACGCCCATTCTCCAAAAGTAAGAGAACAAAAGAACATCTCTCACAGCTTGGGAAGAGAGAGAAAGAGAGAGAGAGAGAGAGTGTGAAACAACTCTATAATCTCTATGCCACCTCCTTAGTGTCTCACAAAGAGAGAGAGAGAGAGAGGGTTTGGCTTTCATCTCTGCAACAACTGCTTCAACATTAGTCAAGTTTGAGTAGTCGACAGAGGATCACTTGGCTTGAGCAGTTGGCAAAGGATCAAGCTTGAACAGCCTTTGTGTATCAGCAATGAAAGCATTCAGTTCCTCTTTGCCAGAGGACGAACTCCTAGCTCTGATCAGACACCATTTTCTCTCTGCAACAAAGAGAGAGGGCAAAGACCTCAATTGTGGAATCCTCAACCATTGTAGAACCTTCAACCTTTGAGCCACATGTTGACCTACAAACCAATGACACCATGCAACGTACGACACCAATGTCTGAAAGAGAGAGAGAGAGAGAGAGAGAGAGAGAGAGAGAGAGAGAGAGAGTGTAACGAGAGAGATTCTCGTATTGATCTAAAAATAGCATGCAAATCGTTTCAGAACAATAAAAGGGGTCAGGACAGATTATATCTAGCGATATGCATTTTGATCCACATTTCTACTCACTTTTGAAATCATGTATGATGTTACATAGAAAGTATTCGCCCTTGATTTTGTATGAGGCTTGTTCTAGAAAGTGCCATGATTAGACCCACATGTTGCGAATAGCTACCCACGTGATCATCTATGATTCTGAGTACGTATGCTCCTATTTCCCAATTATAGAGATCTAAGATGGCCTAGCTAAGGTTAAGTGAAAGCATTAGTGCATATCCATGAGGATTAAAAAGAAACTCTTATGGTCAAATCGGTGGATTTATTTTATCTTGGACAAAATTTGTTGAGGTGGATTAACACATGGTATAGAAAATTACCTTCAAATTTGACACCCAATTAACACTTAGTGTGGAAAATTCTAGGGTCATACACCCTCAATGTGTCAAATTCTAAGGCCTCCACTTATATTTCTCCAAGAGCTTAGCCCACTCCACTTGTGCCACTAAATACTCCTAATTATCAAGGGGCTTTATTCTATTGTCCATAGTCTTTGTAACTCAAAATAGAAAGGGAAGTGTTGTGTGTGTACCTTGGGTGGCTACTCTAAGCCTCCTAGTGTGACTCTCTTTGCATGCAAAAGGCTACTCTAAGCCCTCCTCTTGCACCAACTCCTCTCTCTTGCATTCTCTGATGTAGGGCTATTCTAAGACCCCCCCCCCCCCTTCCCTCCCTCTTAAGGTGTGTACTTCATTTTTGGTACAAGTGTAGGGCTAAACTCACCCCCCCCCCCCTATCCCATCTCAATTTTTTACAAGTGTGGTAACTTCGGTTCAACAGTCATCATGTCAAGGATTTCAAATGCCACATCCTCGACTCAATTGTACTTACCCTCTTTTACGCCCATATTCATGCCAAAAGATGAAAGAATAAATGGCATGAATTACAATATGGAAGGATACAATTAGGGCCTATCTCTATACAAACATGTTGTATGAGGTCGTTGAAGGTACAGAACACGAGCCCGATAAGGAAACCAATCTAGGAGCTTAGAATATATGAAATGTAAAAGACAGGCAAGTATTAGGCCACTTCTCCTCGCATGTGATGAACTAGAAAAGGGTCACATTACTGCATGTAAGACTTCAAAAGGAGCTTGGATATTTTAGCAAATCTCTATGAGGATAAAACCCCTTCTACGATTTATACTCTAGAGGTCAAATTTCATCATCTCACTATATGTCCACAAGACACCATCACAAAAGTGATTGCCCAATTTAAAGACTATCAACGCAAGTTAGCACTTTGTGGACGACAAATTTCAAGTGAAGACATGGTTATAAGATTGCTAAACAAGCTTTCTAGGTCCTATGAAACATTCATGACTACTCTATATAATAGAGGTCAAGCACTCACTTGGGAAGAAGTGAGGAGATTGTTGCTTCTTCATGACTCTCGACAAAAGACCCAAGCTACCCAAGAAATAACTATGAAGGCTAAATCCACCTTCCACAAGAATAAAGGACAAAAAGAAGATAAGCAATCGAAGCAGAAAGGCAAAAATAAGTTCACTTGCAATTTTTGTGGCAAGCCCAGCCACATAAAAAAATACTGCTTCAAGAAGAAGAACAAAGATAAGTTTAAGCCTACTTCAAAGACCGAACATCACTCTCACTCCACAAGTGAAGATCTCTTTCTCAAAACTAAACACAAAGCACTTGTAGCATCCACTCCCAAGAAAGAATGGATTTTTGAAAGTGGTGCTTCATCATATTTTAATGAGTTTAAAGAGCCTAAAAGTCAAGTGTATCTTGGAGACAACAAGTGCATTGAAATCCAAGGAAGAGGAAAAGTTCAAGTCACAAACTCAAAAGGTGAGATCAAGTCACTCAAAGATGTTCTTTATGTACCAAGCCTTTGTAAGAATCTTCTCTAAGTAAAAGCCATTACAAAGTGCAACATGACGGTGCAATTTGATCACAACAAAGATCAAGTCATCGATCATGAATCCAATGAAGCGATAGCTCAAGGCTTTGAAGACAAATCTCTCTACAAGCTTTCAAGTTTTATGGCCAAAGATTCAAGTGTTAGCTTGTGGCATTGCAAATTTGGACATGCCTCTTGTTTAGCTATGATCTCTTCCAATCATCTTGTCAAAGGTCTACCCAAGATCGCACAAGTGGAATTAAACTGGCAAGCATGTATCAAGCATGTGCCAAGCAAACACTTGTCCCTTTTCGTATAGAAGCATTCATTTCTACAAATAAACCCTTAGCATTATTCCATGTCGATATTTGTGGACCTATGCATACACCTCTAAGTGGGTCACTTTACCTCTTCCTGATAGTAGATGACTTCACTAGATATACATGCGTTTATTCACTCAAGGAGAAAGAGGATACCCTTTCCAAGTTCAAGGAGTGGACACAAAGAGTTCAAGATGAATTTCCAAGTTCTTTGAAGGTTATCCAATCTGATGGAGATAGTAGCTTTGTCACTCACGCCTTCTCCAAGTACTTGAAGCAACATGGAATCAAGTATCAGGAAATGCGTGATACTCAAAAAGGTATTGCTTTACAAAAAATCCAAAGTGTGAACCTGATTGCCAAGGTTATGCTTAGTCAAAAACAACTTCCACTAAAGTTTTGAGGTGAAGAAGGATAGATAGCAGTACATATTCAAAACAGAGAGTCCTCACATGTCTTGATGAACCAAACACCCTTTGAGGCTTACTTTCAGAGGAAGCCGAGTGTGACTTGTTTCTGCGTCTTTTGATAGTGATGCCTATGTCTAAGGTCGTGATGATGATCATCCTAAGTAGTACATTTTCATCAGTTATAGTGATTGATAGAAGGCATACAAATCTAGAACCCAAAGAGTCACTCAGTTACAGTAACCAAAGATTTCACCTTTGATGAATACTCTAAGTATTCATCCCTTTTGGATCCTCCCATTTCCGCTTCAGAGGGAGATCATTCTAGTTTCGGACAGTCACACTATGTGGAGCATGCTCTCTTTGTACATGAATTTCCAGATCATGATACAGTTTTGGAGCAGGAGGAATTAGAAATACCATCTCACCTTATACCTCAGATGGCCACACCTCCTATCGTACCATCGAAGTTTATATTTCCCCTTAGCTTCAATTGGGCATTACTCGAGGATCAGTGACTCATCATTTCCCATTCCTATCTTTGAGATTCCACTTATCTCATCTATAGCAGCATTCTAAGCATGTATTTTTCCATTCATTGAGTCGAACATCTTTTCAGTTACCATAGGATACTCCTGCATCTACTTGGATTCATCCCTCAGCTCGATCATTTTCAGGGCCAGCTTCTTGGTTCACAGGGGGCTTCCATGGTCCAATCGACACACATCAGGACTTTGTACACTCCATGGAGGACCACAACATACAAATGTACTACCATGTGACTATGATTTTATGCTTCATGCTTTATATTTCATTCTTCCAGGACCTACTTCTTGGTGATACACATCTCATGATGGATATTGTTAAAGCTCGAGAGGTTCGCATGTAGCCACATGGAGCCAACCTACCAATCTCGCATGAAGGTGATCTCGTCTAGTGAGATCTTGTTTTGTTACTATACCTCATTGGTGGCATACCTATGCTGCGTCCACTTGATCCATCTGGTGGACATCTTATGGAGTACATGGCGATCCCACATTATCGATACCACTTGGAGGATATGGATTTCTGGATGGAGACTTCCTATTTAGTGTGTGTGCTGCTTGTGCAACATTCTTGGTGGACCTTTCTCTCATACCCTAGCAGTTTCCATACTTTGCAAAATGAAGCTGCAAAGGGGGTGTTGAGAATATGAGATTGCACTTCCCTTTTGTATCTTGGATTCACTATATTTCCATTTCATTTCCATTATATTTCAATTTTATATTATAACCTTTGTATTTGGGTACCTTTCCATTGGCTTCTACCATTGTATTCATTCTCCTTTGAAGGGAATTATCCCACATGAGATGTACTTTGGAGACCCCCTCCCAAATATATATAAGGACGGCCTCTCCCCCATTTGTACTTGGTTAAAAGCTTGAGGAGCCTACTCCATGTTCTTGGCAAGCTCATTTCTAATCCATGCGAGTTTACCCATTTCTTGGTCTACTCACTTTGAGTCTCTCACACTCTTTCTTTTGTGAGTACACTCTTCTTTTCATTTTGCTTCCGCGTGTGTACTCTCTACACATCCAACTTATCCTCAATAGCCAACATATAAAATACATCATTGCTTTCAACCATGGCTAGTGCTTATACCCTAATGCAAAATTGTTTGTTTCTCAAAAATGCTGAACAAAAATACCAATTGAGATATACCAGAGCTATAGCAAACTTCAACTCACTTGTACTAGGAAACCAAAAAAATGTATATATGTTTGAAACGAAAGGACGAGAGTCCCTACATAATAGCTATCATAGTGTGTTTGAAGGCCAAAAGATGCTCAAATCAAAACTTCAATGCCACATAAAAAAGTTGTTTTGAACTACAAAAGGTTTTGAGTATGCTTACCAATTTTCATGCGATTTTGAGACATTGGTCGAGAGGGTGTTGATGATGCCCTGAAGTTTGGAGTTTGAGGATTACGACAAATATATGTAAACAATAGATGGAAGAAGAAGAACGTTGGAGAGCAACACAACATTGAATGTTACTAATTGAATGCACAAAAGATAAGTAGCCAATTATGGTTATAGTATATATAAAATTGAAGGGAAGGAAACCTCTTAAAGAGGGAAAAAAATTCCATGGCAGTGTGTTCACACACTACTGAAATATATTAACAAGTTTGATTCATTTTATCGTGCATATTTCAATAGGGACATGAAAATTCAAATGAATTAAGAAAGCAGCCTTGAACGCTATCATTTTAGAATTCTAATAAACAATTCTCCAACGTTTTACCTTATCTCTCAAGTTTTCTACCTTACCTCTCAACTCTGCATTTGAAGAAGCATAACTCACCCATGAACAACATATTAATTGGGAATAAATGGTTTTTAGGTTCGTTTCAACAATCTTTGCTCATAAATGAAAACCGTGATTAGGGCTCATAAAAAGTGTGTAAGGGCCTTCCATGGTGCAAAAGGTGCCTTTGATTAGAGCAAGACATTATATACTTATTTTTGTTGTTACCGAGGGGTGAAGGGCTTTGGCATTTCATTCAAAGTGTTTTGCAAATGAACCTAAAGAATCAAGATCTCCTAGCAACAAGATATCCTTGACAAGGTCATGGGGTTCTCAACCATCTTCTAGAATACTCTGAGGGAGGAGGCCTTGATGAAAATTTGGTTAGAGAAATGTGCCATAACCTTACGAAATACACCGAAAAAATACTCCATCAAGAAATCGTTAATAGTCCTGGATAAGAGAATCAACAGCCACAAAAGTTTTCAGCTATTGGATCACTCGTCGATTTTGTAATTCAAAGTGAGAAAGTGGAAAAAAAAATTCGGATTCCTCATAAATCAATGACAAAATTTTTAGCATATATACTTTAAATTTAATTACAACTTTTGTTTAATTACAGCTTTTGTTTAATTACAGGTTTTGTTTAACTACAGCTTTTGTTTTGTGAAAATATAACAAAACCAAAAGCTTTACGACACAAAGGTATGGTCAGTCTGTAAACAATACGATAGAGAATCGCCTGTAAGATTTTCTTGATTAGGAATAGAAACTGTAACACATTTTCTCTTTCCGTTCCCTCATTGCCGTGTTGTGGCTGGATTTGCAGAGAGACCCACATCTTTCTTCACATGTCATGGAACATGTGGTTAATCTCTATGGCGCATGTGAACTACAGTGCCGATATTTGCCCATTTCGCATAATCGCTCCATTATATGCAAACAGTTTCCGCGGATGCCTCCACTATTCACATCGTCTACTTTCTGACTGGACTTGGAACTACCTGAAAGGATTCCTATCAAGAAAAGGTTGTGATGGTTCACATTTGCAATCTTTTTTTCTTGTGTGTATGTGTGTGGATTACAGTTCATCCGCTACTGTTCTTCAAAATTTTGGTCTGGTTATTGCAGTTTACTTAATTTACCTTTGTTAGATCTGGTTATTCCAGTTTTGAAGTTTTCTGTACACAGACGTTGGGAATGATATATCCATGTTTTACTTGCCCTTAATTAAACTAATGAGCATCACAACCATGGAATCCTTAAGCAGAAGCTGACAAACTCTTTCTTTTCTATCGTATTCCTGAAGCAGAAGCTGACAAACTCCTTCTTTTCTATCGTATAGCTTTGCAGTCCTCCAATAAAGTATCCGTAACTGGTTTATGGCAAGATTGTTTTCATCACGACGAGATTAGGAACTCCTCGCATGCTCACAGATAACAATTCGTATGCTGACTTGGGTGTCCTTAAAGTCAGTAGAATATCTTTTAACTGTTACGGACTGGAGTTGAGCCTCTTTCAGGTTACGATTTTCGTAGCATTACCTAAAATCAGTTGTGCTTCAAAGATGTTAAAGGCAAAGCTTGGTGAATCAATAGGGTGCCTGTGAATACAAGAATATCTGGGTTTTTATTTGTTGCACGCTGCCTGTGAGTACAGAAATCTCCGAGATTATATTTCCTGCATGCTGCCATGGAATCTAAAGAATGGAGTGAATAGAAACCTATGCATTTCAATGAGACTTTCCTCGTACCAGCAACTTCACCCTGATTGTCGAGCGGGCATGGTGCAATGGTTAAACTTTCAACCTCTGGAATCGAAGTATAGGGTTCAAGACTGGCAGATTGGCTCGACGTGAAACCCCGATTGTGGGGGCATAAAAGGGCTCCCTTACTGTATGCGCGTATGTTTGGTCTTTCCATAATCTATACGACGAGTAGATCGCAAAATCGAACACCCAGAAAAGAATCGTTACCCTGATTTCTGAGGGCCTGGAGCTTCCATTTGCTTTCGCCGAGTCTAGTAAAAGACATTACGGCTAAATGCTTGGTTGTTCAACAACATCAATACGAAACGACAACCAGTGCTGGTGATAAAGCAGGAGAAACTTTTGTTATCTTCTCATTAAACACGCGATCCCTTGGAAACCTTGTGCACCTTTACCAGTAGTGGCAGACAATCTTTACAGATAATTAGGTTTATCGTGCTGTTGAAATACACATGCAGTGTAGAAACATGTTCACTAGTGAAACAACAATATAATTGGAGGCACAACGGAGTATGCAAGGATGATGCACAATACTTCACTACGCCGAACAGAAGGCCCCTCTCAGTATAGGAATATGACAACCACTGATCTCCGAAATCATAATGAAAGGAAGAATTTGGATCAGTTTCCGGTACATATGAAGTTCTCATTGCAGAAAAGATGAGTCGTCATACAGTATTCCTTCACGACATCCGACGTTCCTATGCCGTCAAAGTTACTGACATCATCTACATCATCTTCCTTGTCAACATACTTTTCTGATGCAACTGATTTCCTCATGCCGCTTCATACAACGAATTTGTAATGAGTTTCCCTTCGTTTACAGTCCGTGCTGCTATGAAGTTGACATGTTCAAGATCAGCAAGCAATTTCACCAATATGGAAGCCCTATAGAACATATGGAAAGAAAGATATGTGTACATGGCTATCAGAAATAGTGGTCTATTGAAAAATCACTATGTGTATTATATAAAAAGATATGTAATTGTGAAAAATGTCCACTTTTCAGACACCATAGGATGTTTGTCTCGGAAAACAACAAGATTAAAAGCAAGTGGGTCTCTCATAAAGGCAATGGAAAAATCATTAAACTTTTTAGCAACTCTCTTTAAAACAATTGTCTCCTGTCGAATCCTAGGTATCTTGCCGGTTTTGGTATGTCTTAGCTTTTGCGTCATTATACCCCTGCTTTGTGGGATACAGAGGATCCCAAAGGCACTAAACACATTCATTGTATAATTGTTCTTATTAATTCAAGCATGGGAGAGTAAGCTACGGCCGAACTTTCATTAATTCAAGCATGAGAGAGTAGGCTACGGCTGAAATTCCTTTTATAAAAAATTTCCATCATACGCATCATCTCTTCTAGAAATCATCAGCTGGTGCTCTTACGATGTTCATTTTATAAAAGCATGAAAGTCCATTGAAGGGGCAAAATCGAAGCATGAAATTCCATTGAAGGGGCAAAATCAGCCATTCTTGATAACCCGGATAAGATTTATTAACTTTATCTGCACCGAGGAATCCATTTACATAATGATCGTTTCTTTTCTTTTCTGCAACGAACAATCTACCCACATAACCACATCCACGTGGTCTCTACTACATCGTGTTCTGCATGGAACCAATCATCTGAGAAACAAGAAGCAATCCAAACCCACATTATCTACCTCGGGCAACTCAAAGTTTTTGGTTCAGAAAAGCAGAAGTAAATTGAGTAAGAAGAAAGAGCGGAGGAGAAGACTCAACAAGAGCTAATACATTTTCAATACATAGTATGTGGGTTAGAAACTACAGCTAGCTTAATATATATAGGCCGACACACAAATAATACATCCTCATCATGTGACATCAGGATACACAAGTTCATAATACATCAAAAAATACATTATCGTCATTTGGTATTAATTAACTACAAAGGTCATGATACATAACAATGAACATTGGAATTTTTATCGGGTTAATTGTTATCATCAGTGTTTATGTGAAAGACCACATGAGCATCGGACACTTTTTTATATGCTCTTTAATAAAACATATAGTGATATGGTCAGCCACTAACTGCAAGTTTGATCGCATTTGTATGACCTAGAAAATTTGTCTTCATGGTCTGTGTACTATGTGCTTTTCATGTGTATTCTCCAGTCCTATGGAGGGTACTGTGTGTGGTGCCAGAGTTCCGGTTTCTATTGCCAGCGTATCATTGCAGAGCTCTGGAGAAGGAGAGTCCAGCATCGTGCATCGCAAGAGAAATACTTCATTGGTATCAAAGCGTTTTGACACAAAAGCTTTGTTCCTTTTGTGCGAGCGAAGCAATCACCTGCTCGCCTACCCAAGGCTTAGGATGAAGCGGGCAATCAAGGCCTAATAGACCTTGGCATACCTTGTCATCCGAGTCACCGAAGTTAGGATTGGTGCCATTGGCTAGGAGGGAAGGAGGACCTCAAGGATCGAGGAAGACGAAGGTTCCCAATACTTCCTGGGAGGTCACCCATGTTTTGGGCCCTCAAAGCTTCATTCTTTATTTTCAAAGCCTATTTTGAAGCATTTTTGGGGTGATTTTGAGGGCCATTTTGGATTACTTTCATGCATAGTTTTTTGGATGCTTTTTGGTCAAGAAACTCAATTGACAACTGAAATAGACCACCTATGCACACAAGTATACTAAAAAACTAGACTTCACTCTCTGATAGATATCTCACAGAATATAAATTCTTTGAATGACATATTTTGGACAGGGAAAGTACATGCAAAGAGCTTTCCAACAAGCTAAAAAGCAAACAATTTTGGATATGTTTTGGTCCAGTAACCAACCCAAATAGATTACCTGTCTCTGTAGGTATGCTAAAAAAAATTGGACTTCACTCTTTGATTGACATCTCACAGAATATACAAGCTTTGAAGGATATATTTGAGACAGCAAAAGCGCACAAGATAAGCTTTCCAACAAGTGTTTAAATGCAAGAAACAGTTACATGTACAAGCTTTGAAGGATATATTTGAGATAGCAAAAGCACACAAGATAAGCTTTCCAACGAGTGTTTAAATGCAAGAGGTATGAGCTTCACAACAGATCTGTGTACAGAATGACATGCGGCTAGAAGGAGTCTATGGGAAGACAAAATGACAAAATGACCAAATCCGACTATTGGGAGCTCTTGCCTCTTTCTCTCCTTGTTTAGAACGTGCTTCCACTCCACTTTTATAAACAATAAGCATGTGAAGAAGTTTTTGCCTCCTCCTTAACTCACCACTTTCATTTGATTGCTCACTACATGCCACTTACTACAAGGTAGATATTGTATCTTTTACTCATCATGAATTTTGGCTAGGCCTTTTTTTTCTTTTTTTCTCTTTTCTCTTCTTTTCCTTTATCTTTATATTTGGTAAATTTATCCAAGCATAGCTCATGTGAAAATGAGCTTGTACATTTATCTTCAACATGGGATACTAATTGTCCCAATTGAAATACAGGTGGATAATAAAACGTACGAAACAGACAAACAATATTAACTTCATGATAATATTACACAATAGGTGGATAGAAAGGGTGCAGGTTTGCTTTATTCATCGGATTTGCAATTGATCCACCAGTGAGATTCTCTAACTGGAATGATGTCAAGCCAAACTTTATCGAAATGTGGTAGAGTCCGAACCACCAAAGTTTAAATTTTCCTTCTGGTGTGTCACAATTGGAATTATAAAAGAGAAGTAATTGTCCTTCTTCAAATGCAAAGGTCCATAGGAAGTGATCATGCATTCGAGCTTAATGGAGTTGAACATCTTGCATCAACAAGAAGCGTTCAAATCACTGTTCATTGAGGGAATACAAAACATCCAATCATGCATAAAACGATTTAAGAGGCAATAATTTCTTATCAATAGCTAATGGTAGACTGGGTACTACCAGTTCCATAAGGGAAGTTGCTTCTAGTCCATAAGCGATCTTAAAAGGGGTATACCCAGTAGATACTTTGTAGGTCATACAATAGGCCGAGAGGATAGAGGGGAGCAATTGATCCCACTATTCAAGACAATCCATGATCAATTTTTGAAGCATAGTAAGCAAAGTTTTGTTTGTACTTTTAGCCAGACCATTGGCACAAGGATAGTATAGAGTACAAAATTTATGAATGGTATGGAAAGAATGTGTCAAAGCGTGAATTAAGGTGTTAGCAAAATGTGTGTTGCAATGAGAAACAATTTTCAATGGCGAACCAAACCGATGAAAGACGTCACGGGTAAAGCATTGGACATTGGCCCAAGTCATAAGAGAACAAATAGCCCAGTCCTCAACCCATCTAGTGGCATAGTCTGTACATGTTAATATATAGTGTTTAGTAGTCAAAATAGTCGATGGAGTGATAGGCCCCATGAAGTCTAACCGCCACTTTTGGAAGGGTTCCAATGGTAATATAGGTTGTAGAGGGTAGTAGTGCCGATGCAATGGTTGTCTCGTGCATTGGGAAGCATGGCACTAATTGACATAAGCTTGAATATCTTGTTGCATAGTGGGCCACCACAATCCACTCTGTAAAATCTTTCTATAGGTTAGATCTACAGAGAAATGACCACCGAAAGGTATAAAGTAAGTCATTACAATCACAGGTGGAACTTCATGTGTAGGGATACACCAAAGCCAGTCACCCGAAGCGTTCGCATAATAGAGCTGACCAACAATGATGCAAAAACATCTATTATAGAGAGCTAACTTTTGTCGAGCCGTAATCAAAACAAAATCGGGGGGAGAGCTAGTGATGAGGAAGATCATTAGCATATCATAATATGAATCAGTAATGGGCAAGGGAACTGACAAAAACTGGGAGTTTTATTCATATAAATGGCAAGTGAAGAATCATCAATGCCAATCGCAGCTTCGTCGGAGTCCAAACAGGATAGGAAATCTGCAATAGCATGTGATGATCATGGACAACATCATAAATCAAAATCTTGTAAAAGTAAGACTCAATGAGCCAAGCGGCCTCCCAAATAAATCAAACCCAAACATTCTCGCTCGATGACTGAGAAATTCAGTTCGGCCAAAGCTAGATGTCGACTCGCATAATATATGGAATAATACCATTTGTCATGTTGTTGCATTAAGACACTATCAATCGCAATCTCAGAAGCATCGACAAATATGTGAAAGGGAAATCCCCAATTAGGTGCCTATAGGATTGGAGCATGCATGAGAAGTGTTTTTAAACTCTCGAAACCTAGGTTGCATTAGTCGTTATTTGACAATTCATTTATTCATGAATAATTACGGAATTTTGCGGTAAGTTCTTATTATTCAACTGAATTATTCGGTGACATGTCAGCTTATTTGGACATGCCCAAATAGCTTTTGCACGGGAATTCGATAGTTTTCGATCGAAAACACTTTCGATCAATAATTTCTCGATGGAAAAATGTTTCGATAAAAAAAAAATCGATTGAATAATATTTTATGAAAGAGTAGAACTATACTCATTTTTTCATAAAAGCTAATTTGTTCTTTACAAACCTAAAGTGTCGAAGAGAGAACAAGGTATAATTTTTTGCTATATTAAGTAATTGAAACTATTATGATTGTTTGACTCAACATTGATTCTTACTTCACAATAGTATATGTATGTGAATTTAAAATCTATTATGATTGATTCTTAATCATTTTTCATAAAAGCTACTTTTTTCTTTACAAACTTAAAGTGCCGTAGAGAGAACAAGGTATAATTTTTTGCTATAAATATTAAATAATTTAAACTATTGTGATTGTTTGACTCAATATTGATTCTTACTTCACAATAGTATGTGTAAATGTATGTGCATATGATTAGAAATTGAGAATCTATTGTGATTGTCTGATACAACATGGATTCATACTTCACCAGGATATGTGTAAGTGTATGTGCATATGATTAAGAATTTAAAATCTATTATGATACATTAAATTTATTATTGAAAGATGTAGGTAGATTATGTTTGACTCATCATTGATTCTTACTTCATAATAGTATATGTGTGTGTATGAGTATGTGTATGCATATGAGTGTATAATTGTGAAACGAAAATCTATTGTGATAGTCTGACTCTATTGATTCTTACTTCACAATAGTCTATGTAAACGTATGTGCATATGATTAGGAATTTAGAATCTATTGTGATTGTCTAATACAACTTTGATTCTTACTTCACAATAGTATATGTAAGTGTATGTGCATATGATTAGGAATTTAAAATCTATTGTGGTACATTAAATTTATTATTGAAAGATATAGGTAGATTATGTTTGAATCAATCCCTCTGGCTCTAAATCTTGATGGAATAAAAATGCTAATCCTGACTGTGCCAATTGAGCATTCTTCTCAAATAAAATCCTTTGAGATTCGGTATGATCAAGATCATCATTCACATCTAGCATTCTTGCCATGTTTTACTTTCAATTCTGCAAAATAAAAACACTAATTTTATCTCAAGAGAATTCATAACATTTACTCCATATAACTCAAATGAATCCACTTCATTTAATCCATATAAGTCAAATGTAAATAGTTCATTTAATCCATATAATTCATTTACACTTAACTCAAATGATTGCACTTCATTTACCCCACATAATTCAAATGAATCCATAATATTTAATTCACATATGTTAAATGAATCCACAACATTTAATCCACATAACTCAAATGATACCACTTCATTTACTCCACATAATTCAAATAAATCCACATTATTTAATCCATATATTATAAATGATTACACTTTATTTCATCCACTTAACTCAAATGATACCACAACATTTACTCCACTTAATACAAATGATTACACTTCATTTCATCTATTTAACTCAAATGATACCACTTCATTTACTCCACATAATTCAAATGAATCCACAATATTTAATTCACATATATTAAATGAATCCACAATATTTAATCCACATAACTCAAATGATACCACTTCATTTACTCCACATAACTCAAATAAATCCACATCATTCAATCCATATATTATAAATGATTACACTTTATTTCATCCCCTTAACTCAAATGATACCACAACATTTACTCCACTTAATACAAATGATTACACTTCATTTCATCCATTTTACTCAAATGATACCACTTCATTTACTCCACATAATTCAAATGAATCCACAATATTTAATTCATATATGTTAAATGAATCCACAATATTTAGTTCATATATGTTAAATGAATCCACAACATTTAATCCACATAACTCAAATGATACCACTTCATTTACTCCACATAATTCAAATAAATCCACATCATTTAATTCACATATTACAAATGATTACACTACATTTCATCCACTTAACTCAATGATACCACAACATTTACTCCACTTAATGCAAATGAATCCATAACATTTACTCCACTTTTTGCAAATGAATCTATATCATTTAATCCAGATAGTTCAAATGAATACATATCATTTTCATTATGGTCTTAATCCATCTAACATGGATATCCTTACACCTTATCGAGTTAGACATGAGAATACTCTAAGCAGTTCATGTGTGTCTACTCTTGTTTATACAACTTGTTAGAAGCTAATTCTAAAGCATATTTGAACTTATAAATCCCATTCTTATCAATGGGATAACTATTGAAATCTATATATTTCAAGAGTTGTAATAGGAGTATCAAAGCTATAAATATCTTCTGACTCTTATTAAAAGATGGAGGACTAATGGATATGTATTCGGGTGCAATCCATCAGTACTCTTGATTTCACTCATTTCTAGTTGATATTTCTAAATAATTTAGCTTCCAAAAACATTTTTTGGTTGGTAAATATGTTGCTCTACCAAAATCACATAATCTAATATAAGCATATTGATCTTTAAAATGCAACAAGATGTTGCGTGGATCGAGATCATTATGGGATATATTATAAGTTTGTAAAAATGATATCATTTGTAATAACCATTGATCAACTTCCAAATGTTTGTTTTCACGGTTTTTATGCCTCCTTTTATGTCCTTCACACCTCTGATTCGTGGTGCGTTTAGGTATTCCTTCTTCATTCTTTCTAGCCACATGTCTAATGTACCACCATTCCAAAATTTGAAAATAAGTCACGAGCTTTTGCTATGGTGTTTAGCTAAACCAAGTGGACTAATAATTCCACTGTGCATAATAGATAACAATGTGGCTTCATTCTCTCATGTTTGTATATCAGCACCATGTAATTTGAATAGCTTGGTAACAAATACTTCATTGATGAATATGGGATGGGATATTTTGACTTTATGGATCATTCCATATTGCCCTTCCCCCACAAGAGTTGCATCTTCAAAAAGAATAGAGGAATATGGGAGCAAACAAATATTGTTTGATGTTTGATCTCTCATATTCACATATGCATCTCTTGTATTTGGATCTACCTATGCTCTCACAAGGTGTTCCGTCGTGTCCGGTTTTAATCACTTTCCTCTCTTCATAGTCTAATAATGTAAATCGATAAATTTAATTTTATCGATGAATCTGGGCATACTAGTGATATATGCCGCCAATAACTTTGCTACTTTGATTATTTGTCCAAAGATACGTGTAAGATCTTTCAACATTTACTCATCTAATACCTGTGCTCCACCGAACACAGTGCCAAATTTATCTTCAATATTAATATATGTTGTTCTAGATAATTATGCAATGAAATCTTTGTAACTAGATGTGTCCATGTCTATAGTGATTTCATCTTCTCTCATTTGCTTCATGTAGGAGTACACAAATCCTTCTAAAAATTTTCGCTCCTGCTTGTTTATTTTACCTGCCATCTATGCAAAAATAAAAAATGGACTATCAGTAAGTGTATGGATAAATAAATCAATAGTATGTGTACACAAATGATAGACATATGCATAGTTAAATAAGTAGATTTATAATTAAATAGAAATTGTAATTAAATCTATGTAACTATTAAGAATGTAAAAGTGAAAGAATCAGACATTTATAATAGTTTATATACATTTGCTATACTATGTATGCATTTTGTCACATAACTGTATCTAACTATTGTGATAGTAAGATTCAAGGAACAGACAATCACAATAGTTTCTATACACCTTGTGACCTACACTAAGTATTCTAATTGGAATCTAAGTTGTGATAGTAAGAGTTAAAGAATCAAACAATAACAATAGTTTCTATACACCTTGTGACCTACACTAAGTGTTCTCATCGGAATCTAACTGACTATTGTGAGAGTAAGAGTCAAAGAATCAGACAATCACAATAGTCCCTACACACTCCCTACACTCTTGAGAGAGTAGGAATCGAGGTGGCGATTCAAACAATCTTAATAGATCTATTGTTGTATCATATACTACTGTGAGAGTAAGAATCCATGTAGCGAGTCAGACAACCATAGTAGTGGTTTATTTTTAAATGTTTTTCATCGATGTATACAAGTAAGAAATGCTTGCGTGAGTCAAACATGTATACAATTGATTATTAAAAGTCACAAAATAATTATATAAATCAAAATCAGACATATATAAGAGAAGCATATGCGAATCATACAATATGCATGATACAATGAACAAAACAATAAAATAAATAATAAATAAAAATTAAATCAATAACTCAATGATACGGTGAAGAAAGCTCTCTATGATACAAATTGCAGGATTAAAGCTCTCTAGAATATCAATGAAGCACATGCCGAATGAGATTTTTGATCGAATATAAAAATATTTTTTTTTGCTAGAAATTTCTTTTCCATCAAAAGTGCTTTGGATCGAAATATTTTTCGATCAAAACAATTTTGATCGAAAATGTTTGGATCGAATGCATTTTGATTGAAAAAGTATCCGTGTCCATTTTTTTCCGTGTTTATTCGGATAACCACAAATAAAACAAACATATTTGGTATTTTTTTATTATTCGATCGAATAAATGCAACCTAGCATAAAACTAGTCTGACAGTCTTTAGTCCAGTGGAACTGGCAAGGAGCTATGGTTGTAAGGCAAGTGAGGGGGATGGTCATATGGGACAGCCAGCGAAGATGACCACCATGCCAATGAATTTTGCGTGCACTTTGTGAGGGTCAACTTGTATACCTTGTTTTGAAGTTATATGTCCCATACGTTTGACACAAGGAATGACAAAGATAGATTTATGAGGGTTCTGACACACGCGGTACTTTCTACACTTGAGAAAGCAACAATGAAGTTGTTATAAGTGAGCATTAGCATCATCGGACAAGGAAAAATCATTGAGGTATACTTGCTTCTTCTTCATCATCAAAAAGGCCATCCAACATGTGGAGGGGATTATAATTGAGATTGGATTCAGGCAGATCTATGACTACAAAGGTCATATTAAATACTACTCTTTGTAGTGTAATAGGAATATCATGCACCAAACCCATCGAATGAAGCTTGGATTTGTCAGCCATTCATACAAAGAAATTAACAGGTTCAATATGATTCCATCCTAATGTTTTACATAAGGATGTAGTAGCAATGTTGACACTACAACCACCATCAATGAGGCCCTGTATTATTATATGATTTTCAAGCCATACTTTAATTAATGGAATTGCATGGTTGACTTTAGAATCACATTCAAGATTGATAGTGGAAGTCCTTGGTGCTCAACCAAGCTTGGGTCGACTTCTGTAGAAATTGTTTCCAAATACGAGGGACCAAAGTCAGCCGCTATCCTAATGGAAGAGTGATTGGTGCCTTCGCGAAAATGTCCCATGCCATGTTGGAGTTGGTCAATTCTGGTGTAGTGTCCAGTGAGGCCGCTAGCTCTGATGCCACTAGTATTGGTACAAGTTTCTCTTGTTGCTCAATCTTTTGACATGTCACTCGTATAGGTTCAGGAGATATCGGATGTCTCGCTTGAGCCCACTTTCATGCTTTAGCAAATGTATGTTGATGCTCCTTAAAGCTTAGTTTGAATACTTTTGTAGTTGGATGGAGTATTTTGTCGGATTGTGTTTGAATGGTTCTTGTCTAGGTGTCCATTTTTGTAATGTAAACCATATTAGCCATGGGGTTTTGTCTATCTTTTTTACATTTGTCATACTACCGAGCATCCTTGCAGTGTTGATGAATATGTCCAACTTCTCCACAAAAATGACATCATGGTCGAGTTACTATGATACTACTACTAGCTTGGCCTTGGTTCCACTCAGATTGATTGTAGTTCCCTATTCATGGTGCTCGATAATTGGTATTGTTGGGGTATGATGTGCTTCATAGGTGAGGAGGTACATAACTTATGAGTGGTTCATCTTCTTCATCAATTAGTGCATTGATAGCCAATTGATCTTGTGTTTTAGAATTGTATGGGCAAGATTCTATGGAATGACTTGCTCTATCACAAATGGCATAGAGGATTTGATTTAATGCACAATTATCTGCCACATGATTGGAACTTTTGCATTCAGTGCAAAATATCTGCTTTAGTGGATTGTCACTTCTATTTTTGCCTGATTTCAACCATTCGAGGTCTTTTGTAAAACCATCTACTTTATGTTCTAATTGTAGTGCCATCATAATGATAGCATCTAGGTTCATGCCACCAATGCATCGAATAATCATGACCTATCGCAATTGTGGATTGATACCATTGATGAACCACTAGGTGATGACATCATTAGGTAAATTTGCATGCACTTGGGGTAACTATCGTAGATGCCTAAAAACGAGGGTGGCATAGTCTTGCACAGTCTAGTTCACCTTTTGCCTAGTGGTTTGCAAAAAATTAAATATTTCTGGAGCGTACTTCTTTAATTGGAAGTGCTGCAAAAATGCATTCTTAACATCCTCATACAATCGAAAATGATTTAGATCAAATTTGGTGAACCATCTTGCTCCTTCATTGACTAATGCCAAATAGAATACAATGGCCTTGTATTTTGGATCTTGTGGGTTATTTAATGTCATGTAATTGATTTCAAAGGTGCGAACATGCGCATCCGGGTCATCACCTGGGAATCCCCCAAATTTAGCAGAAGTCCCATAGTTGATTGTCTTTAGTAACTTTCTTGTTGTCATCCCTACTGATCATTTTGTACGTCTGGCATTTTTTTTTTCATGTGCCTCTATTGATTTCTCATAATCAAAGGTACTTGCTCGCTCTAATTTGTGGTCAACAAACACGTTTTCTGGAAGTTGGATGTTTAATTTTTGTATTGGATTCAACTCTTTGGATAGGAAAATCTTTCTGTCACTCCAGAAATTTGGAATTTCTATTTCACTACGATGTTCAACAGGCGTACTCCACCCCAAACTATTACCTATTTCCTTCAGAATAGGTTCAATAAGTTTGTTAGTATCCACAATAAATTCTATTATTTCGGCCGGCACCGGATTGCCACTGAGTTTGGTGTTCGCACCGGAAATTGAACCAATATCGGAGGGTACTTGATTGGATTCCAATATGTGATGCAAATTGGAAAGAAGAAAATGTTGCAGTGTTGAACCAGTACTGCTTGCTACACCCTTTCCTTCATATGTAACACCATCAATGTTGCTCCACCGTGGCATTCCGAGTGCACTATTCACTCGCAAGGGCTGCTTCTCACTTTGGTGCTTTGGGTAATTCTCTCTAGAATGTGTTACCAACATGCATAAAATAAAATCTACTCAAAAAATGTATTCTAGACTTCTCTTAGAAACTAAACTCCACTCCTTAATAAGATCACCCATGTTAACCTCTACTCGTTATCTGACCTTGTCCGATAAGTCTAACATAGATAGGATAGGTTATGAGGGTTCTTGGGATGGTAGAATATACTCCTCTCACTACAACACATCGAGGGTATACCGAGGCTGCTACCGAGGAAATTGAACGGGCGTAATTTTTGCGCGAGGTCGATGTTGGGGTCGGTATGGGCGTCGGAAAGATAACACCGGTATAGTCATCGGTATAAACGTCGGTATATGCACCGGTATGAGCATCGGTATTACCGATGTTTATACCGACGCTCATACCGATGCCTCTACTGGGCGTACCGATGCCCATACCGACGACTGTACTGAGCGTACCAACGCCTATACCAACGACCATATCTACACAAATGTTTTTTGGGTAGAGTGTGTTGTCTATTGCTACAACATGATGTTGTTTAGTAAAAGACAATACACTTTGCCCAACTCTAAACTGAGTACATGTGTTATGTACTCTAATGACAACCAAAACATGACTTTATATGAGCAAAAATGAACCATGAATCATGTACAAAAACTTGTATATTCCATAAATGAAAGATGTACAAGAGTGTGACAAAGCACTTCCATATAGGAATCGAATACAAAATTATGGTACATCATTGCCACATAGGAGTTTAATACAAAACTGTGGCAATGTGAAAAAGCACTTCTATATAGGAATCGAATACAAAATTATAGTACATCATTGCCACATAGGAGTGTAATACAAAATTTTGGCAAAGCATATACGTAAGGGGATCAAAACATTTACACCTGCAACATAGCATGTGTAAAATGAGAAAAATTGACATGACATTTATAAACAACAACTAAAAATATGAAACCAAGCTATAAGTTTGTGAAGAGATGGATAGGTATGTGCTTGAAGATGAAGAGGTGTTGCAAAATCCTTGATCTACACCAGCCAAATGAACTCCTGGAGTATATGGTGGGCCCTTTTAGCTTGCCAATGGCTGTATTAGACACCCTATGTACCTTGGAAGATCACTCTCAAAAATATAGATCAAAACAGATAAGTTGGAGTTAGCTCAAAGGTGAAGAACTTGCTATTTTGGTTCATACACCTGTCCAGTGTTTTGCATAATTCTCTGAGCACAGCATCAATTAGCTTAATTCCTCTTGGGGAATATAGTTAACTTAAAGAGCTAACTTTCAAGTAATCTCATAAAAAATAATGAGCCACACACTGAGAAAGATGTTTAACAAGTGATGACATCATCCTGATTTTCACGGTCTGCTACAGTAATGAGACCAGGAGCACAAAAATGAACATAAATCCAGATTTAAGAATCCAATGATTATGAAAGTTTGTATGCTTATAGTAGACAATACGCTGAATCCAACAAGCTTTAAATCATTGAATGTGGGTAAGTACACACTGAGAAACATCTCTGACAAGATGCGTAAAAAAGTCGGGTACCTGACAGAGAAGTGAAAATGCACAGACAGTGTTGACTTCAACTGAACATAACTGAAGATTGCAATACCCAAATGAAAGGAAAATTGATGAGCATATAGTAGACTTATAGAGATAACTTTACCAAGTTAAATCACTGTAAATGATGCACCAAGCTCAGAGAAACCATCTCTGCAATCTGACCAAGAAAACTAAGAGATATGGCAGTGAGTAGTACACTTCACAAGAACATGGAAATATGAACTCAAATGATCATGAAAATGAAAGTATATTGCTTGTACAATACAATGGACTTACTGATACGTATGTGTGCCTTGTAATCACACTTTGATATGGCATAAAGCTCAGCTCTTGGAGGTCTTCACATAGGTCTCTCTAACCACGACTAAAATTGTCATCTATTTATAGTTGAGCTCGGCTAACTTCCCTTAATCACTCTCCAATCAATTAGTGATTTATTTTATTCTCTATCTACCACAAATCACGAATTCGTGGCTCCTCTTTCCCTTTTTGATCAAGTGGACTCAACCACTTAAAATTCTTTCACTTTTACATTAAGTAAACTCTTCAAAAGTTACAAGAGGTAGTTCACAAGTGAACTTTACATAGTCTTCATTTTAAGGCTTCTTCTA
>CM035435.1:51057548-51135048 GCA_020310875.1 Ceratopteris richardii
TACCAAGCTTGAACTTGATTGTTGGGTCACATGATTGAACAACATCTTATGTGCAAAAGAACAAACAGGCTCGAATTTAAGTTCGAGCCTCAGGATCAATTCAATTTTGGGGGGCTCAAACCTAAGTTCGAGCCTCTCAGCTTTTCCAGCCATATCAAGTTTAGGATTGTTGGATCACATGATATGAGCCTCTTTCAGCTTTTCGAGCCATATCAAGTTTAGGATTTTTGGGTCACATGATATGAGGCTCTCAACTTTTCCATCCATATTAAGTTAGGATTCTTGTGTCTTATGTGCAAAAGAACAAAGAGGCTCGAACTTAAGTTCGAGCCTTAGAATCAATTCAATTTTAGGAGCCTCGAACCTCTTAGCTTTTCAAGCCATATCAAGTTTCCGATTGTTGGATCACATGGTATGAGGCTCGAACTTAAGTTCGAGCCTCTAAGCTTTTCCAACCATATCAAGTTTAAGATTGTTTGGCTATATGATATGAGCCTCTCAGCTTTTCCAACCATATCAAGTTTAGGATTATTGTGTCTTATGTGCAAAAGAACAAAGAGGCTCGAACTTAAGTTTGAGCCTCAAAATCAATTGAATTTTGGGAGGCTCGAACTTAAGTTTGAGCCTCTTAGCTTTTCAAGCCATATCAAGCTTAGGATTGTTGGTTCACTTGGTATGTCGCTCGAAGTTAAGTTCGAGCCTCTTCAGTTTGAACCTAAGTTTGGGATTGTTTATTCATATGATATGAGGCTCGAACTTAAGTTCGAGCCTCTAAAATTTCATATTGCGTCATCAGGCTGGAACCTTTCAGGATCGAGCCTATAAATCATATCAACTTTGAGTCTCTTATGTCACATGATATGAGGCTCGGACTTAAGTTTGAGCTTCTAAGTTTTGAGTGATTGTGTCCTTTAATACCAAGTTCGAACTTCAGTTTGAGCCTTTGAATCATATCAACTATCAATCTTGATATGAGGCTCGAACTTAAGTTCGAGCCTCACATGATTGAACAGCGTCTTATGTGCAAAGAACAAATAGGCTCGAACTTAAGTTCGAGCCTCAAGATCAATTCAATTAAGGAGTCTCGAACCTTAGTTCAAGCCTTTGAGCTTTTCCAACCATATCAAGTTTAGGATTGTTGGGTCACATGATATGAGCCTCTTTCAGCTTTTCTAGCCATATCAAGTTTAGGATTGTTGGGTCACATGATATGAGCCTCTCAGCTTTTCCATCCATATTAAGTTAGGATTCTTGTGTCTTATGTGCAAAAGAACAAGGAGGCTTGAACTTAAGTTTGAGCCTTAGAATCAATTCAATTTTAGAAGCCTCGAACCTCTAAGCTTTTCAAGCCATATCAAGTTTCCGATTGTTGGATCACATGGTATGAGGCTCCAACTTAAGTTCGAGCCTCTAAGCTTTTCCAACCATATCAAGTTTAGGATTATTTGGCTATATGATATGAGCCTCTCAGCTTTCCAACCATATCAAGTTTAGGATTGTTGTGTCTTATGTGCAAAAGAACAAAGAGGCTCGAACTTAAGTTCGAGCCTCAAAATCATTTGAATTTTGGGAGGCTCGAACTTAAGTTCGAGCCTCTTAGCTTTCCAAGCCATATCAGGCTTAAGATTGTTGGTTCACTTGGTATGTCACTCGAAGTTAAGTTCAAGCCTCTTCAGTTTGAGCCTAAGTTTGGGATTGTTTATTCATATGATATGAGGCTCAAACTTAAGTTCGAGCCTCTAAATTTTCATATTGCGTCATCAAGCTCAAACGTTTCAGGATCGAGCATATAAATCATATCAACTTTGAGTCTAATATGTCACATAATATGAGGCTCAGACTTAAGTTCGAGCTTATAAGTTTTGAGTGATTGTGTCCTTTAATACCAAGTTCAAACTTCAGTTTGAGCCTTTGAATCATATCAACTGTCAATCTTGATATGAGGCTCGAACTTAAGTTCGAGCCTCACATGATTGAACAACGTCTTATGTGCAAAGAACAAGTAGGCTCGAACTTAAGTTCGAGCCTCAGGATCAATTCAATTATGGGGTCTCGAACCTTAGTTCGAGCCTTTGAGCTTTTCCAACCATATCAAGTTTAGGATTGTTGGGTCACATGATATGAGCCCTAGCTTTTCCAACCATATAAGTTTAGGATCATTGTGTCTTATGTGCAAAAAAACAAAGAGGCTCGATCTTACGTTCGAGCCTCTCAGCTTTTGCAGCTATACCAAGTTTTCATCCATACCTACCATATCAAGTTATAATCAAGCTGAGAGGCTCGAACTTAAGTTCGAGCCTCTCAATTTTGACTTATAATCATATTAAGTTTCAGATTGTTTACTCAGATGATATGAGGCTCGAACTTAAGTTCGAGCCTCTGAATTATGATATTGCGTCATCAGGCTCAAACCTTTCAGGATCGAGCCTATAGATCATATCAACTTTGAGTTTGTTGTGTCACATGATATGAGGCTCGAACTTAAGTTCGAGCTTCTAAGGTTTGAGCTTCTAAGGTTTGAGTCTAAGGTTTCAACCATATCAAGTTTAGGATTGTTGGGTTATATGATATGAGCCTCTCAGCTTTTCCAATCATATCAAGTTTAGGATTGTTGTGTCTTATGTGCAAAAGAACGAAGCTCGAACTTAAGTTCGAGCCTCAAAATCAATTGAATTTTGGGAGGCTTGAACTTAAGTTCGAGCCTCTTAGCTTTTCAAGCCATATCAAGTTTAGGATTGTTGGTTCACTTAGTATGTCGCTCGAAGTTAAGTTCGAGCCTCTTAAGTTTGAGCTTCTAAGTTTTGAGTCATTGTGTGCCTTAATATTAGGCTCGAACTCCAATTTGAGCCTTTGTCAGTTTTCTTAGTTCCACCATATCAAGTTTGGGATTGTTGGCTCACATGATACGAGGTTCGAACTTAAGTTCGAGCCTTTGAATATTTCATCATCAGGTTCGAACTTAAGTTCGAGCTTTTGAATCATATCAAGTCTCAGTCTGTTGAGTCATAGGATGTGACACTTGAAGTTAAGATCAAGTCTCTTATCTTTTCAGCAAAACGAATAGTATTTTTAACTCAAATATATTTTCAAATTTAAATATAAGGGGCACGAATTTAAGAGGCTCGAACTTCATAAATTTGATTTTAATCTATAAACTAAAGTTTAATAATTAGAGAGAATAGTATTGATAATAAATTTGATGATTATGAATGATAAATTTGATGTTATTATATTGTTATTGTTTGTTATTATGTTGATGTGATTTAAAGAAAAGTTTTTTGTTTGACTTTCAAAGCAATGGAAAACACAAATGAATTTCAAAGCAATGTGTTCCTTCAAATACGATTAAGGTTCAGAAAACTTTTGATTTGACACATAAAGAAGACATGAAATGGTTTGCTGATACTTATGATCATGAAGGATGCACAAGGCACACCGTGTTTTACGTGTAAAGTGCTTCAAGATGGTGAGAATATTAATGCGAGTAAGTTCTGCTTATCATGGGAGACTTTTTGCTTGGATGATATGAAAGATTGTATCTCAAAGTCTGGTCGATCATTAGGTTCAATTGGATTGATGGAATCAATAGAAGAATTAGTGAAAATTATAAAAGAAGCCAAAAGATTAACACAAAAGTCAAAGTCTTTGAAGCGAAGCTCAGTTTTATTTGGGAGATCTAAGAAACGAAAGTTGAAAGATTCTTCAAATAAAGATTTAGGATCATCATCAAAGTCTGTACAAAACGATGAAGATGTATCAATCCGACATTTAGATAATAGGAGTGAAGAAACAGAAGATACAGTAGTGCAGCCACAAGAAAATAAAATGATGGATTTACTACTTCAAAAACAAGAATACTATGCTTTCGGTTCTGATGCAGTATTTAATGTTGATGTAAAAAGATGTTTTCCAGCACCATCGAATTATGTATATCGAAAATTAAATAGAGAATCAATTGGGTGCGTACATTAATAAATGATTTTGTCTTGGCTCCAAAAGAGAATGAAGTTCTTGCTGTTGTTATGCCTATTGATCCAAGTGTCAGAATACCTCTAAAAACTTTATCTCATGATGATATTGATAAAGTTGAGTATTGGATAATATCTGGAGAACATTCAATTAGTACAGCGAAAACTTTACAAATTGTTAATTCTCCGATGGTGACATTACAGTTACGACAACAATTTAGATATAGAAAAGCAAAAATTATAGTAAATTGTCCTCCTAAAATTTCAAGGGAGATATCTAAAGAGGCTAATTTGATGGTGGGAAAGTCATTACAGAAGGAACCATTTGTGGATCAACTTTTACAAGCTAGATCTCAATGGAAAGCCAATGGATGTCCATCCAAACCTCCTCCAGGTGTTAATCAGAGTAAAAGAGAATTTATATCATGGCAGGTATGTTTATATTCTTTGTATTTTTTATGTTTTAGTTACTATATATTATTATTTTTAAAAACTTGTATTTATTTAAACTATATATATTTTTTTGCAGAATTTTGTAGAGACTACAGAGCAAACTTTACAAAAAGGATTTATAAAGAATGATTTACATCTTCTTTTATGTAATGATGAGGAATGGAAGAATTGGATATCAATAATGCGTTTGTATAGTCAAGGGAGAGTGCTTAATACAAAGGGTGAAGTGCCAAATAGCAAAAGAGATTCAACAAAAGATGTTATATCAACATCTACAAAGATGGTAGTAATGAAAGGTGGTCAATTGAAGCAGGCACCAGGGACGGTTATATTAGGTCTGACATTATTCAGATGTATTGCAGGTTTAGACAATAAAGAAATTTTAGAACTTCAAAAGGCACTTTTAGAGAAGAAAATTTTGTTAGAAAAGGCAAAATCATTGAAGCATATGGTTGACATGGAAGAAAAGGCATGGAGATTAAAGACAGATCATGTCTTGAAAAATGCTATAATTGCATTTTTTATTGATTTAACAACAGGGGTTTTGACTTGGGAAAAGCTCTGTGAGAAATACAATATCACAGACATACAATATGAAAAAATTAAAAGTTATAGTGAAACATTTGTGAAAGACTCATTAAACAGGGCAAAGAAGTCTCCTCCTTTACCAAAGGCTGCCATAACTTTGTTGAGTCATTTGTATAGAGTTGCAATGGGAATAAAGACCACAACAAATGTTATTCCATGGTCAATCTATGGATTCGGTTTCGATTTGAACAAGGTGGAAAGTTGTTGTGCAGAGCAAGTTCTTCCATTCAATATTGTTTTCTTTAGGTTTGATTCAGAACTATACAATTTACATAGTCGGGAATGCATTTCAGCAACGTTCTTCTCTAGATTGATTTTTGCACTCAACGGGATGAACTCCGAGACAGAATATGTTCTAGTATCTTTTATTGATTTTCTCTATGTCCATATGCATGTGGAAGGAGTTCAACATATAGCTATAAAAATGACTTTCAAAATTGGAGCCACTCAGAGTAGTAATCCTTCAATCAAAGGAGAGATGGATTTTTCAATAGTGCTTATGTACATTAGCAAAGAGGATAATTATCAGATGATTGATAGAATAGATCAAGCAAATCTAAATATTTTTGCTCATAAAGGTCTGGATGAATTCATAGAAAAAAATTTCATTGATGATTTCATCAACAGTTTTGCTCGTGAAGACAGCTATGTTATAAAGTTGTATTGTCGAGGAGTTGTTCTTCAAAGAGGTTTATCTAAAAAACGCAGATGTTTTGGTATATGTTTAGATGTTGAAGAAAAACAATTAGAATCAATTTGCTCTTCAGTTTTTGAGAATGACCCTTCTTTGCATCAATGGTGTGATATCAGTAATCAAGATACAGATATCAAGAATCAAGATACAGATAATACAAATGTGTTCGAGAATGTTGATGCTGAGATTGATGTACAACCTAGTGGAGAAGAATCAGAAAGTAATCAGGATGATACAGAAACCGATGAACATATTGTTACAATGGATGAAGATATTACAGGTACTTCAAATGTATGAGAAGGAAAAGCAACTTGAGAAAATATTGATTCCATGTAATGTAATAAATACCATAATTTTCAAATTATATTTTTCTTTATATGCTAGTGATGATTGCATTTCTTGAACAATAGAATTTTATTTTGAATATATTAGCTTGTTGAATAAAGTGATGTGAATCGATTATATTTAAATCTTTTTATTTATTGTTAATATCATATGTTTGTGAGTTAAAATTAGACATCTCTTGTCTATTTGAGGAATTTAAAACTTATTCTCAGTGATGCATAAATTCATCTGTTATAATTTTTAAATTGAGATGCATGATTTATGACTCTTTTGTTTGAAAAAATTTGAAACATATTGTTTTTAAAATTATGATGCATTTGATTAAATACAATTTTGAAATATACGGTTAAGATGAAAATATTGAACTGTGCAACTTTTAAGATCGAAAGCTTATTGTTTGAAGTAGATGCATAGAGAAATTAATTATAAGTGTTTAGAAAGAGAAATTAATAGATAGATAGAGAAATTAATAGATAGATTTTTATCATAAAGAGAAATTAATTGAGAAAATAAGTATTGATATGTCTGCATATTGTATTGATTATTCATATATATCTTTTGGATTTCTTTTTATTATAGATGTTAACAAAAATAAACATTTCATAAGTGATGATGGTATTGGAAAGCTTATTGGCCATTTGGAGGATGAAACGAGTACTCTACATGAGCAAAGCTCTTTTCAAACATCAGATAAGCTATCTAATGTTATGGAGAAACAACATGCTAGGCCTTTTTGGATTTTACCAGGTATATTGTGTAATATTATAATTATTTTATTCATATTATAACTCATTTATTGATTATATATCAATAAGTTATCTTAAAGCATTCTTTTTAGTTATTGTGTATTTATTATCCTCATTGTTTGATATATGCAGAGAATATCTATCATCCACTTCATATAAGGAACAATTTTCTCCTTCTCGATCTAAATGCCCTTTTGTTCAACCAAGATATAAGATGGAGCAGATCACAGAAAGATTATGTCAAAAATCATTCAAATATTGATGACAAAAGAATATTTATAAGTCGGAGATGTTTTGAATTTTTAGATTCTATTCTTCAACACTTTCATGTTGGTGTTTGGTCATCCACATTTAAAAATAATATTTTGAACAATGTGAGATTCATTGAGAAACATACAAAAAAAGGATATTCTTTTTTTATGGTGTGGAGTCAAGAAAATTATTATATGAATCACATTGAAGAAATATATAAACTAGATCAACTTATCATTAATGATAGTTTCTTCAAAGGTTCTATCCCAATAGAAAATTGCATCGACATTACCCCTTATCAAGCAAGACATGATCATTCAGTACCGAGCGATCTTCTATCCTATGTTTTGAGCTTCATCCAAAGAGATGATATTTTGCTCAATCGAATCTGACAACCACATATCATCAAAGAACATCTTATATTTCCTATGTTTCAACTTGCAATGGAGAATTCATCATCTATGTTAGACCATGATATCTTGGGTGAATCAAATGATCATTCAAATAACTTGATAGTATCTTCTTTTGATGACTCTGAAGTACATAATAATAGTGAGAAAAAGCTAGATGTTCCATTGAATTGCAACGAAATCGAAAAGGAACATACAACAATAGCATCAACAAAGCTAGAGTTCCATTGAATTGCAAGGAAATCGAAAAGGGAGATCTAGCAACAATAGCTTCAACATTTGGTGTTCCACTTTTAAATAAAGAGCAGCTAAAATTGTTACAAATGTGCTACAAAAATAAAAGCATGAGAGAAAATCATGCAATAGTGTATGCTACAAGGTTGGGCTATCGACAAAGTTGTTTCATAAGTGGAGTTGCAGCAAAAGCTTACATAAAAAGGTTACAAAAGGCATACCTTAATTTAATAGGTAAAGAAATTCTTCATACAATATTTATGTTTCTTTTATATCTACAATCAACTATTTATAAAATTTTTCTTTTGCAGGATAAAGAAAAACGTTGACGGCAAGGTGGATTATTAAATGTATTTCAAGATCTTTTGATTGGTTTGAAGATAACCCATTTTTTTAATGTTAGTTTCCTTGTTTCATGAAAGATTGTTTTTCTTCACAAATACACATATATATATATATATATATATATATATATATATATATATATATATATATATATATATATATATATATATATATATATATATATATATATATATATATATATATATATATATATATATATATATATATATATATATATATGTATATAAAGTTTTTTCTAGGCTTAGTCTACTTTTGATTATATTGATTGTAAGAAAAACTATAAAAGGAAATTGGAATCCCCATGAATATAAAATCATGCATTTAAATCAATTTTCTTATATTTTCTTATGTATTATCAATTTTAATTCACTATAAGTTTTGAATATTAAGGAGAAATGATAATGGCTTAATTAAACATATCTTTAATTAGTGTAATTATGAAGTAATATAGAATGTAAAACAATTTTTAATTGATTTTTATATAAATCTAATTAACTTCAATTTTTTTTGCAGAACA
Organism: Ceratopteris richardii; assembly: GCA_020310875.1. Classification (NCBI taxonomy): domain Eukaryota; kingdom Viridiplantae; phylum Streptophyta; class Polypodiopsida; order Polypodiales; family Pteridaceae; genus Ceratopteris; species Ceratopteris richardii. The sequence continues at coordinate 51,066,122 of CM035435.1, forward strand.
AAATGCTGATTTGCATATAAACTACAAAGAAAACACAAGGTTGGCATTGATGTCGTGCTGGTCTTCACACATATATGAATCTTCATCAAGAAAGCAAGGATTTTCTTCATTCCCAAGAGATGAAAGAAGGGTATTGATACTGGAAATGAATGGCATTTTGCTCAAGACAATTGATAAGGAAAGGGGTGAACTATTACTTGAATCTTTGCAAAACCATATGAATTTTATTGAAGAGAACACAAGAATTGCGCACTACGTTCGCAAGGATGCATTATATTTCTTGGATTTTTGTATGGATCTTTTTGAAGTGTGGATTTGGACCACAAAAATAGTGTCGATAGCTCAAAGAACACTTGCACTATGTTTTCCAAAACACCATCAAAGATTTCATATTATAGCAGGTCAGGGTGCATGCCAAAAAACTGATATCCGTATCGGATATAAGTTTGTGCATCATAAAAACTTGGACACAAATTGGAAAAATTTTCTTGATTTGGATGGAAATAATACCATTATTTTTTATGATACATTATATCATGTGATTTGGAATATGAAAGGCACTTATGTAATTCTACCAAAGCTGTGGAGGCAATCATCTGAGGAGTTGGAAAACTTTTTATCCAAAACAATGATTCCTTGGCTTTATGGATGGATTTGCTCAAAGAACAGACGTTCTTATACATGCAATATAATTGTAAATCAGAGACCTTGTGATAGAGAAACATATTGTGTACTTGAACAATATATTAAGAAACGATATCAATGATTTTAAAATATTTGAACATCATGTATTTTATTGGTGTTTTTAAACACCACATATTTTTGGGATTGTTCAACCAAGTGAAAAAATATTGGTAGCCTAAATTGCATATATTTGAGTTATTATTGAATTCGATTGTTTTTCAAAGCTCTAAATTAGTATGATAGATTTATTATAAAATTATATGAAACAATCTTTTCATGTTTTTAAACAACATAGTATTGACATAATTTTCATATCATTCACCTAAATGAACAATTATTAGTATGTCGAATTGCATATTATTAAATATTGTTAAATTAGATCTAAATTCATGTGGTTGCTTTTTTTTTTTATTAAATGGAGGTTCAGTCGAGGCCTACTCTTCTGGGCTTTAACTTTGAAATTGCAACTATATAAGGAAGGGCATAGTATTCGTGGGACCCACCTTATCCCACAAGAATAGGGGTTTACATAACTGGGTTAAATTGCGATCACAACTATCACGAAGAAGGACAAACGGTGGCACATCAGCAACAAGATACAACTTTCCATGTTAAACATGTCCATTGTGTTGATGGGGAACCCCCATCCCCGCCTCAAGAGGCGAGAGGCCCAACCACCCGAACAAGCGACCTGAGACCAAATTGAATATATTTATTGTTTATATTAAATGGTAAATTCTAAATTCATATTAGGATAGATTTGTTATACAATTAAATTTAAATCAATTTATTGATTTTTATAACATTATATTTTGGGGTATTTATTTTATGAGCATTTATTGATATATCAAATAATGTATAATTGACCTATTATTATTGAATTGGATAATAACAGACTTCATATTTTAAAAAAATTCAAGGCTGAATGCTTTTCTTTGTTTATTCATATTCTCCTTGGTGTTTTTTAAATAAGCTCATCAACTAATATTATTTTTTGTCTATTGAAAACTTAAATCATTTTAACAAAAAGAAGATGTATTCATGACTTGATCTTTGTAAGAAGATATAACATACAAATTATAAGTTAATACCATCACTTGTATTATAAATGGGACTTGAATAATTCCCAAATTTCATGAATAGGCCTTATATCCTTGACAAGGTCATGGGGTTCTCAACCATCTTCTAGAATACTATGAGGGAGGAGGCCTTGATGAAAATTTGGTTACAGAAATGGGCCATAACCTTAGGAAATACACCGAAAAGATACTCCATTAAGAAATCGCTAATAGTCTTGGATAAGAGAATCAACAGCCACAAAAGTTTTCTGCTATTGGATCACTCGTCGATTTTTGTAACTCAAAGTGAGAAAGTGGAAAAAAAAATTCGGATTCCTCATAAATCAATGATAAAATTTTTAGCATATATACTTTAAATTTAATTACAGCTTTTGTTTGATTACAATTTTTGTTTTGTGAAAATATAACAAAACCTATCAACAAAAAGTTTTGATAGTTCACATTTGAAATCTTTTTTTCTTATGTGTATGTGTGTAGATTAGAGTTCATCCGCTACTGTTCTTCAAAATTTTGATCTGGTTATTCCAGTTTACTTAATTTACCTTTGTTAGATCTGGTTATTCCAGCTTTGAAGTTTTCTGTACACAAATGATGGAAATGATATATCCATGTTTTACTTGCCCTTAATTAAACTAATGAGCATCACAACCATGGAATCCTTAAGCAGAAGCTGACAAACTCTTTCTTTTCTATCGTATTCCTAAAGCAGAAGCTGACAAACTCTTTCTTTTCTATCGTATAGCTTTGCAGTGCTGCAATAAACTATCTGTAACTGGTTTATGGCAAGATTGTTTTCATCACAAAGAGATTAGGAACTCCTCGCATGCTCACAGATAAAAATTTGTATGCTGACTTGGGTGTCCTTAAAGTCAGTAGAATATCTTTTAACTTTTACGGACTGGAGTTGAGCCTCTTTTCGATTACGATTTGCGTCGCATTAGCTAATATCAATTGTGCTTCAAAGATGTTAAAGGCAAAGCTTGGTGAATCAATAGGCTGCCTGTGAGTACAAGAATATCTGGGATTTTATTTGTTGCACGCTGCCTGTGACACTACAACAAATCGGCCGTATACCAAGGTTTTTACCGAGGGAAATGAACGCGCATTTTTTGGCCCAACATCGGTGTAGATGTCGGTATGCGCATTGGTATTAAAGCGCCATTATGTGCGTCGCTATGGGCATCGGTATGAGCATCGGTATATGCATTGGTATTACAGACGCCCATACCGGTGCCTCTGCTGGGTGCACCGTCACGTATATTGACGCCCGCTAGGTGTACGGACGCTTATTCTGAAATATGATTTCATAAAACAAAATATTATTGAACACAAAAGAGATAATCAGAATGAATCATGAACCATGTACGAAAAGAGTTATATATTTCATAAATGAAGCATGTACAAGAGTGTGGCAAACCACTGTCATATATGACGCTTTTACAAAATGTGGAAAAGCATTGCATTCCCATATAAAAATCAAATACAAAATTTGGGTGTGCCATTGCCATACACATGCAAAGAGCGTTCCATATCAACAGTCTTGCAACAAAGAACATTAATGAAATTACATAAATTCACATGAAATTTACAAACAACAAGTAAAAACCAAGTTTATAAATTAATCACCTCATCGCAAACGCTCCCATGAAACGACCGCACCGCGTGCCTCGAAATCCTCCAATAGTGCAGTCAATCCATGACGATATCCATAAGCCTCCTCCGTTCATTTTGGAGGACAACCCATTGCTAGCTCCTGCAAAAAATATACAAAACATTAGAGGAACATACATGAGAAACTTAACACAAACAAATTCAATAAATCAAATGGTACTTACAAACTCATGACGCATCGTGTAATATCCGCCACTGCCCAAATATGACGATCCAATTGTATCTAAACGTGTGGTTGTGCCATCCCGCTGCTGACAATATCGATCAGGAGTCTGCTGCTGCTCGTCACGAATTATATCCCACTCCTCAGCATCTAACCATACAGGCTTTGGTAAGCCTGCTCTGAAAGCATCACGAGCCTCGGATCATCGATGGGACATAACTTCACGTGTGGTGTGCAGAATCCACTCTGAACTGACAAGAGGTTGTCCATTGGCTGGTCGGAACTCTTGATAAATCGTCTGTGTGATATAATTCTTTCGATCTTTATTTTGTTCACTCAATTTCAACATGATAGAGTGTCCAAACTATACGGAGCAAAGCTGTCGTATACATGCACGCATTGCTTTGCCAGTTGCATCCATCATCGGAGCTCCATCTCGGATACTATACACCTTGGAGTCATCATGGTCATGAGCACCCCAAGGTGTACGTGGTGTTCCACGTGGTGTACCGCGTGGCGTACCTACATCTGAGGTACTTATCCTAGGAGTAGAAGTGGGCGACACAATGTTCGTCGCACTGAATCCACAACAACCACCTCCTCCAGACCTACCTGTAGATCCACTCCTAGAACCTCCTACTCCAGAGCGTGACCTCGACCTACAAGATGGGCTAGAACCTGTATCGCGTTGAGGTGTCGAACACACATGTCTACTACTAGAGCCAGTAGGGGATGGCTGAAAAGATGGTCGTGGTGGAGTCATAAAGCTAGGATACATACCTCCTGCGGGAGTAGCACCATCCGCAGGAGTGACACCGGTAGGAGTGACACCAGCGGGAGTGAGACTGGCAGAAGTGAGGCCAACAAGAGCGAGGCCGGAAGGAGTGAGGCCACCAAGAGTGAGTCCAGGAGGAGTGCTACCACGAGCGATCCAATACTGTGATGCAGCGGCCATATACGCGGGAGGTACTTGAGAGATGAACTCTAAAAACTCCTCCTCTATCATGGAATGTGGAGTGACTAGAGGACTGTCTCCCATCGTGCTCTGTAACAAAAGAACTCAAACAATTAGCATGTGATAATTAAGGTAATATAGAGAAACGATAGTGTACCAAAAAACCTAGCAAAAAAAAAACAAAAATAAGTATGTACAAGCGTTTGATTCAAAAATCCTCTAGTCTAGCATCCTCTTGGAGATCTGATGCACCAAGTTCTTCTTCTTCTTCAGAGATATCTTCACCCGCTACCTTTGCTTGCGAAACCGTTGTATCTAGCCATCTCCTCGTTGGAAAAGCTGGAAGAGGTCGAAGACTTTCTGGAAGAGGTAAAAAACGAGTGGAACGATTCCTTCGAAACTGAGTTCTTTCCTTTGCATTGGTTTCCTTGGCAAGCTCATACTTTTCTAACCACTTCTCCATAGGCTCAGAGTTAACTATGCAAAACTTCATTGCCTTCTCTGAAAGCTATATCCATTTTTCTTTGTAGTCCTTTACCTTGTGGTTCATTACCTACGAGACGAACATCTTCATCATCGCTCCATAAGCGAGGCATTTCGGGATCCAACATATGTAGAAACTCAGTTATGAATACAAGAGACTCTTGTACAAGCCATCCCTCTCCCTTGCTACCCTCTGGATGTGCTCTCTGTCGAACAAACCCTTTTAATGTCTTCATAAAGCGCTCTAAGAAGAACATCCATCGACTATGGACAGTTCATGCTATTGCAACTTCATCTACCACATGAACCAGTAAATGAAGTTGAATAGTGAGAATACTTGTGGGAAAGTATTTCTCTACCATACAAACAGCCTCGATAGCATTGAGTTTCGCACTCTCTATGCTATCTTTATTTATCTCTTTGGAAGAGATCCACCATACTAAACAACTAATTTTATAAATGGTTCTTCGTACATCCTCCAAAAGACAATCTTTTAGGGCTACAGGGAGCACAAACTGTAAAAACTTGTGCCAATCATGAGGCTTGAGCCCTCCAAGATCGTCGTTCCATGTGAAAGCAGTCTTTAGACACCTCATGCATCTAGTAGGTGTCCGAAACTCTGAAATTGTTTTCTTCACTTGTTTCTCTTCCATCTTGCGAAGCACCCAAGGAGCTCTTGGTAATGATATTATTCCGTTGGGCTTAGTAATTGCCCACAACTCTCGCATATGACCTCGCTCTTCTAAGTCCTCCTTTTGTGCTTTGCTTTCTTTCTTTCTGATCAAAGTCTTCCAAAGAATCTCTCCCACATTCTTAAAAACATGCATCGGGTCTACCAAATGATTGATCAATAATTCACTCAAATAAGGGAGTTCATGAAAAATGGACAACCGTTTCATGCCAGTGACTCGTTTTTCTAAATCCCATAGTTGTTTCCAATCGCTAGCTTTCATTTGGCATTGTGCTTGTCGACCAATTTGTCCTTCACGTAAAACATGTCCATCAGGTAAATATCTATGGTGTCCTTCATAGATAGTCTTACATAGTGCTTTGGAATAGCGTGCTTTGAGTCGTGGTCCGCATAAGGGACAAGCATGGTAAGCCAAAATTGATAAACCTGAACATTCACCATAACCAGGCCAATCATGCATCGTCCACATAAGTATGCCTTGCACTCGCACGTCTCGTGTTCTTATAGATTGAGACATGTCACGCACAGTAATCCCATCCCATAAAATGCACACCACAAGTGGTGCAAGATATACATCCATGTTTTTTACCTTATACTTACCTGGTTCAATAAGAGATAATAATAAATGACCTTTCTTTGTGGCCAACCATGATGAGATGTTATAATTGACCAAACATATAGGCCATGTGCTCCATGAAGAACTATGTAAACCAAATGGATTCACTCCATCCATAGCTAGGCCTAGACATATGGACCGAGGCTCAATAGCAAACTCTGACCACTTACTATCTATGTGCTTTCAAGCATCAGAGTCAACAGGCACTCGCATTACACCATCTCTAGACCTGCTTTTTGTATGCCATGACATTAACTCAGCTATAGATTTGCATCTAACATGTTCTTAATCCGTGGAATGATAGGAAAGTGGCGGAGAACCTTTGCGGGGATTGCTTCGCCTACAAGGTCTTCTCTAAATCTATTTGCTCCACACTTTGGACATACGTGGAGATGCTCATACTCATTCCGAAAGAGGATGCAATCATTCGAACAAGCATGAATCTTAGTATAATCCATTCCAATGAACTCTAAAAGTTTTTTTGCATCTCCACGTGTTGGAGGCATGTCATTGCCCTCTCGCAAAAATTGATCTCTAAAAAGCCTGCAATAAGCAATTAAAATGATATTAGTAAATAAAGTTATTTTGATACAACAATGAAAGTTTATTTCAAATCTACTTACTTGAACAATTCAGTGACACTACTATCTGACCATCCATAAATGGATTGCAGATTCAGCATCGCCAGTGACGCACGTAGTACAAATATCTTTGCTCCATTGTAAAGTGGTAAACGAGTTAGTCTTTGCATGTTTTCATATTCTTCATCGACTTCTGATCATGGAAATTATGTTGTGTCCATGAAACTCTCGACATCTTCTCCACCATCATGATCTTCTTCCATCTCATAAAATGCTTCAAGCATCTCTTCCATATGTTCATTCCGTGTAATGCTATTAGCACTTGCTTGTACATCTATATTCTTTTTCGTTCTCTTTTCTCCACGAGAGGTTACCGGTTGTGAGCACTCTTAACCCAAGGGAAAGTGCATATAAGTTCCTATGTTGTTGCCCGAATTCATTGGAATCCCCAAATTTTACTCATATATGTTCGTGAAAGATAGGGAAGGGAACCGCTTTGCACGTGTGTAAATAAAGACCCGAACTTTGCTTATTGCCCCTTTGGTATTGCTCCCCTTGCTCTCCCATTTTTGAGCTCTTATTTCCTCTTTTTCCTTCACTTTCTTGCTCTTCGTATCTTCGCACTCTTGCAATTCCACAAGATCGCACACTATCTCTTAAACCTCCAAACACACACACACTTGCTCATCCACATTCCAATTATTGCCTTTCCACCAGCCTCCTTTCACCCACACCTGAGCACACTTGCTCGCTTCTCCCCTTCTCTCTAACTATCTCCCCACCCCCCCCACTTGGGAGATCCTAATCGATGGCGACCTAATTTTAGAAGTTAGATCCAACGTTCATCACATGCTTAGTGTTTCCCATAGTTCGTATGGATCGATGTAAGAATTCAAAGCAAATCAACTCTCCTCATGCCGCAACCCAATAATGAAACACTAAAATTTGCATCCTTGGCTCTACTATTGTTTTAAAATCTCCTTCATGTCCAACTATACAATCAACTCAGCTTCCCATATATATTCTTGCATGCATGTATTTTAATTGGAAACTGGGATGCGTATATGAACAAGTGTTTAACTACCTTTTCTCATACAAAACTTGAGAGAAGTCCCATAATTATAGGTAGTGTGAAGGAAGTGCATTCTCTTTCTCAAATTGCTCATGTGTTTTCAAAACATAGACCAATGCTTTTACAAAGAAACATGCAATCACCACTATTCGAGGTTGTGCCTAAGAATGGTTATATGTGACCTTGCACTAAAAAAACATGGATAGAATCCATCACCACTTTCCATTTCCATTACAGTTATAGTTATGAATCAACATGCCTTGGCAATACTTGAATTAGCACTTCATAACACTATCAAAACCCATATAAAATTCCTGAAATCGAAGGAATGACAAGAACTTTCAAACTCTATCTTTTAGCGTTCACTTTACTCACAAAGACATACCTGAAAATATATGGAGTTTCAATGGAACAGGTGAGCACATGGTGATGCATTCAAGGTTTTTACATTTGCACTATTTCCCCATTCATCATCTGAGGATTACATCTCTGCATAATCTACGTACCCCCACACAGCATTTACACTCCTTTGTTGCCTCAGATCCTTCTCGATGCTTCTTATCTCTTATCCTCGCATTGAGTCTCAAACAACGCTATGAAAGTGCATCTACCTTGGATGATCTGCATCTTCCTTCAACCATCCTCATACTATAGCATCAAATGTCGTGTCAACCTTAGCCAGTTTTGCATATCATGGAAGGGCCTTGAACTCTTGCTTTTTCACTAATGTCAAGTTTCCTTCACTTATTCCATTTCCCAACTGCACCACTCATTCTAGCCCGAAGCTTTCTTTCCCTTGCGTGATCCCTTCACTATGATTGTATAGTCTCTAGTGCAAAAAGAACTCCCTTAGCAAGTATGTGGCCACCTGCTGGTGAAAAACTCTCTTGCTCTAGCAGAGATGAGAATTCTCCGAGAGTTTCTCCAGCTGTCCCTCATCTCAAAATAGTTGAGTGATCGTACAACCTTATGGTCCTCATACATAGCCCATTCTTAAGGTATAATGTAGAGAGCGCAATAGCTGTCCAAATTCTCTAGAACTCACCTGCAGCAAAATAAGAAATTCCCTCTGAATACAAAGCTGCCTCATATACTAGTCCTGACACAAAGCTCAAACCTCGAACTTGTGTAGCTTCATCTTCTAGTGATGCCTCCTTGAATAAGAAAAACTGCGTTGCGATCACAATCCCCTCTGTTGAAGATCATCAACTAATGAAGATACATAGATGAACATCAATCAAGTTCTCCCTCTATAATTCCTCCGAGAAGCTGGACAGACAAAATGGTTCTCCCTCCTACTGACGATGGCAAAAAAGCTCCTTAGACCCCCTTTTGTATGTTGATCCGCCAGACAACGAGCGTATCTCCCAACTTCCTCTCTTCTCTTCATGCCCCTCCCATTTCCCTATGACCTCCTAGGTGATAGCAGCCCCCGAGTCCTCTCCCCTGTAACACAAGAATGGCCTCCTCCTCTGTCGGGTGCATGCCCCCTCCACCGATCTGTTAAGCTCCTACCCCTTGAGCATACAACAGCCACTTCAGCTATGTGTTGCCCCCAGCCCTCAGCCCGTTGGAACGAAGAAGAACCCCCCCGGCAATGAAAAAACGAAGGCCTCCTTGAAAAATTGATTGTTTGCTTATATTCCAATCCTCGACTTCAGAATGCCCCCCCTTTTGCTTTTTTCTGTTGATATCCATTGTCACCTTCCTGAAGCCTCCGAGTGTAGCTAGAAAAGCGACCTCTTGTACACCTGCATCCACAAGAAATAAGAGAAAAACAACTCCCTCCCCCTTCCTCAGCGAACCTTTTTGCAGCTTTCCCCAATTGACACATTTCGTCTCAAATCAGGCCTCTCACAAGAAAACGAGCTCGTTGGATTAGGCCCATCACTCTTTAGAAACTCTTTCTTCCCTTTCTCTAACAAAGGCGACCCCATTATGTGCTTCGAAAAGGCCTTCTCCATAAATGTGGAAGAGCAAATCCATCGCTCGACGGCAACGATGCTACGTCAAGTCCACAAAAGGAAACGGCTTAACCACCTTTGCATCTTTTTCGATTTAAAATATCCCTTCTCTTGTCAGCAAATTTTAAATTCCCAAGAAGTTCACCAACCGGTTCTGCACTCTCACCACCATCCGATAGACCAAAAATCTCTTTTGAGCATCTACAGCAGCATTTTTGAATGGTTGTGCATTTTCCACACTTCCAAACCAAATGCAAAAAAGTGCTTTTCCTCATATATCCTTCAATCGTAAATTTTGTTCTCTTAATTTCCTTGCACTTAAATAACTTTATAAGCCCACTAGCCCTTTCCATCCAATGATTACCATCCTTATCAAAGGGTAAGGTTTTGCTTCCAACTCAATCACTTTCCTTCTTCATTTTCTAGATCTTCCCTTATGCATTCATGGTGCTTTTAAAATGTTGAACCCAAATCAAGTCATAGGCCGTTCTGATGTTAAGCATCTCACTGTTATGTACGACCTCCATACTTGCTACTCCATAGGTTGCATATCATATGCTAGGACCTTCACTATCACGATTAGCCCCATCAGGAGTATCAGATGCATATTGGCATATGCAGGGATAAAATTTATGAATGGAATAGATTTCAGTCTCTCTAGGCATCTATAGTCACCCATATATTTTGCAAAAGAGAAACATGTTAGAACATAGAAACCGACTTTTTGTCCCGTTCACATACTCCCCTTCACTAATATGTGAAGTCATCCACGACGAGCCAAATATATTCTTGCACTCAAATCATCCAATAGGTGCTCATCACTCAATCAAATACAAATCTTTACCTTGCATGCCTATTCTCTTCTTCCTCAATGTAGCACATGCAATCACCCTCATACAATCATCGGTTAGTACCAAAATCCAATCATTTCACTTGCCATCTTTGTCCGTCTTCTCGCATCTTCATCGCCATGTCCACCTGTCTACAAACTCATCAAACATATTAGATCATTTTTCATCAAACACGACATCTACTACCAAAATGAAAAAAAAACAAATACACATCAAGAAATCACATCACACATCCTCGTTGCACATGCAAGCTCGTCACAACCCATATGCTTTCAAGCAGAATCCCATCCACATTCCCTCTCTCGTCATTCCTCTCCATTCACATGCAATGTAAACACAGGTAAAAACCGCATCCAAATTTGTTTTTTCTCGATATTCTTCTTGGCCACACTATCACTTTCCCGCTACATTTTCATACACAACATACATTCATGCAAGACCCGCATCCGCTCTTCCTTTCTGCTACGGTTTATACCTTCACTTTCCTGATTTCTTTTCCATTTCCACTCGAATCCTCTTGTCCATTTTCCATGCCCCTTCAACCTAGGGTTTTCACTACCCACTTCCTTTACATCGACTCTTTGCTTTTTTTTTTCCAACTAAATTCCATGCTAGGTCACCATCACACCTCCTGAATTGATGGACACGTGGAAAAGACCACTCAAGAATAACAAGCTCACTCCGACAAAATCGCTCATCGTCAACATGCTTCAGGACATCGCAAGTAGTTGCACAACCTAAGAACCAAAATAAGCACCTCCCAAAAGTTTGCAGATGAACAAGGCAAATAGCACAATTGAATTCCTCAAGTCCAAGCTTTCCACAGACACATCACAGTCAAAACCCTAGCCGAGCCTCAGCTTCGATTTGACATGCCTCATCAAGAGTCCACACATTCCCAAATCCCCACAACACATACACACATTCCTATCCGAGCATCATGCTCTCTTGCCTCTCTTTTGTCCCCCCTCAAGTGAGGATTTTTTTCTCTATTTTTCCATGTTTTCCTTTTCTTTTTCAACTTTTCCATTTATTGATGTGTTCACATAGTTACTCACACTTGCTGGCCTATGCCTGAGCTGGATGCGACTCATGGACTCGACCACCTGGTCGAGTTTGTTCCACCCATCTACCAACCCAACGCAGCGCACGACACACAGTGGCTAGCCCTATGCAACACCGACGTCGGTTCGTGGCTTTGACCACCCGGCCAAAGTCGGTCCACCCACCTATCGGCCCACATAGGCGCGTAGCCACACACACACATACACAAACATATAGATTTCTTTTTCTCTCTTCTTTTTTCTTCCAAGTTCCGGAGAATTAGGAGACAAAAGAAAGGGCCTTTTTCCCAACCATCCCAATCACAATGCACAACATATATCCCCCCATGGACATCCCGATGAGACACATCTCCTCTCTACCGCTACGCAAGCCAAAATCCGACCACTAATGCCATGGTCAACCCTTCCTCTCAAAACCCGCACATACTAATCACCTCATCGACCTGAAATCTCAAAAAGTGTCACTTCAATCCTAGGCTTACAACAGACTTGGTCCGCCCGTCCTCACATCTCTCACTCGCAATCCGCAAAGAAAACCCTAATCAGACTCAAGCCATCCTTATCGACATCCATTGTCTCAGTGATTCCCTTCTCACCTCCAACCTCTGCCTCGCAGAGATTCCACCTGACCTGATAGATGACACGGAAAACTACCATTGGCCGTTGTACCTCTTAGTGCCTCAAGCCTCGCCACTAGGTCTCTTAATCCTTGTTTTTGGTGCTCAATATCACTCTGATATTGGAACAGGTCAGAGTCAATGCTTCGGAACCGATTCCATATTTGCTCCATCTCTTTATCCTCTCTCACCCTTTTTTCAGATCCGAGGGGAATATCCTCCCTCTTCTCAACTCGAACGGTCAACTTCTCGACTTCCTCTCTAATCGATCTTTCCCCCCATATCCTACTCATATTTTCTTCATCCTGATCATCTACCTTCTTTGACAATTCATTCTTCGTCCTTTCTAACTCCGTTCTGAATGCATCCAACCTATCCAACACCGCTTTCAGCTCTTCCTCCATTTTCCTCGCTTTCGGGTCCTCCACTTGCCCTCGCGTCTCGTCGCCCTTCCTATTCATCCACCTACCAAGCTTGCTACTCAACCTTGCATTCTCTTTCTCTACCGGTCTCACTTTTTCATCGCTCTCTGCTTGAGCGCTCTTCATCCCTTCTAATTCTAGGTGGAACTCGTCAACTACCTTAGCTGCTTGGTCATCATATCTACTCGTCATCTCTCGCAATTTCTTGATTTCCTTTTCCATTCGATTGACTCTCTGTGCCAAGTCATCATCATATTTAGGGGAATCCTCCTTGATCGCAGCACTATGGCAATCGGCTATCATCAAGCCAGTTTTAAGGTCTAAAACCTTCTTTTTGGTGTCATTGCTCTTCCTAGCCACTTTTTCTCTCTCAAGCAACTGGACTTGTCCTCTCAAGTTCTCATTTTCCACTTCCAATACTCTACTTATATCTGCCACCACTCGGAATCGCTCCTCCCATTTGTCTACAACCTCTTCTATCTTTGCCTGATTTTTCTCCAATGTTTCCACCTTGGCCCTCTCATTGTCGCGTTCCTAGCGAAGACATTCCAACTCACGTTGTAGGCTTGCCAAAGAGCTTTTGTTGTCTTTTGCTTTCACATAAAAAGTCGAAACCAGCGGACTAACCTCTTTTGCCACGACCTCCTCGACCTTTTCATGACTCACGTGCTCGCATAACCTTTTCTTTCCACAATCCGTGCATGTGGGAACAAAGTCCAACGGACTAGACACAGGAGGGCAAAATTTTGCGATGTGCCCGACTTTCTCGCAACGCCAACACCGAATATAATTCGAGATCGGACCAACCTGGCGACATTCATATGCATGGCTTCGCGTTGAGTGTCCGAACCCGCTTCGACTTCTAGTCCATTTAGAGTTCATCATCCTGGGGCCAACCTTTTGAAAGTCCCTAACTTGCATTCTTTTCGACATCTTTTTACCTAGGCCAATGCACTTAATCTGGGTCGACTAGCTGTGCCACACAATTGGGGCACCAAGTGAACTCGTAGCACTCTCTATGAGATGTGCTAAGCCAATTCCTGACAAACACACGAAAATGTAAGCACTCTTAACCCAAGGGAAAGTGCAGATAAGTTCCTATGTTGTTGCCCGAATTCATTGGAATCCCCAAATTTTACTCATATATGTTCGTGAAAGATAGGGAAGGGAACCGCTTTGCAGGTGTGTAAATAAAGACCCGAACTTTGCTTATTGCCCCTTTGGTATTTCTCCCCTTGCTCTCCCATTTTTAATCTCTTATTTCCTCTTTTTCCTTCACTTTCTTGCTCTTCGTATCTTTGCACTCTTGCCCAAAGACATACCTGAAAATATATGGAGTTTCAATGGAACAGGTAAGCACATGGTGATGCGTTCAAGGTTTGTACAGTTGCACTATTTCCCGATTCATCATCTGAGGATTACATCTCTCCATAATCTACGTAGCCCACACAACATTTACACTCCTTTGTTGCCTCAGATCCTTCTCGATGCTTCTTATCTCTTATCGTCGCATTGAGTCTCAGACAACGCTATGAAGGTGCATCTACCTTGGATGATCTACATCTTCCTTCAGCCATCCTCGTACTATAGCATCAAATGTCGTGTGAACCTTAGCCAGTTCTGCATGTCATGGAAGGGCCTTGAACTCTTGTTTTTCACTAATGTCATGTTTCCTTCACTTATTCCATTTCCCAACTGCACCACTTATTCCAGCCCGAAGCTTTCTTTCCCTTGCGTGATCCATTCACTATGAATGTATAATCTCGAGTGTGAAAAGAACTCCCTTAGCAAGTATGTGGTCACTTGCTGGTGAAAAACTCTCTTGCTCTAGCAGAGATGAGAATTCTCTGACAGTTTCTCCAGCTGTCCCTCATCTCAAAATAGTTGAGTGATTGTACAACCTTATGGTCCTCATACATAGCCCATTCTTAAGGTATAATGTAGAGAGCGCAATAGCTGTCCAAATTCTCTAGAACTCGCCTACAGCGAAATAAGAAATTCCCTCTAAATACAAAGCTGCCTCAGATACTAGTCCTGACACAAAGCTGAAACCTCGAACCCGTGTAGCTTCATCTTCTAGCGATGCCTCCTTGAATAAGGAAAACTACGCTACGATCACAATCCCCTCTATTGAAGATCATCAACTAATGAAGATACATAGATGAACATCAATCAAGTTCTCCCCCTGCAATTCCTCTGAGAAGCTGGAAAGACAAAATGGTTCTCCCTCCTGCTAACGAGGGCAAAAAAACTCCTTAGACTCCCTTTTGTATGTTGATCCGCCGGACAACGAGCATATCTCCCAACTTCCTCTCTCCTCTTCATGCCCCTCCCATTGCCCTATGACCTCCTAGGTGATAGCAGCCCCCGAGTCCTCTCCCCTGTAACACAAGAATGGCCTCCTCCTCTGTTGGGTGCACGCCCCCTCCACCGATCTCTTCAAGTCCTACCCCTCGAGCATACAACAGCCACTTCAGCCATGTGTTGCCCCCAGTCCTCAGCCCGCTCGAACGAAGAAGAACCCCCCCGGCAATGAAAAAACAAAGGCCTCCTTAAAAAATTGATTGTTTGCTTATATTCCAATCCTTTGCTTTAGAATGCCCCCCCCTTTTGCCTTTTTCCGTTGATATCCATTGTCGCCTTCCTAAAGTCTCTGAGTGTAGCTGGAAAAGCGACCTCCTCTACACCTGCATCCACAAGAAATAAGAGAAAAACAACTCCCTCCCCCTTCCTCAGCGAACCTTTTTGTAGCTTTCCCCAATTGACACATTCCATCTCAAATCAGGCCTCTGACAAGAAAACAGGCTTGTTGGATTAGGCCCATCACTCTTCAAAAATTGTTTCTTCCCTTTCTCTGATAGAGGCGACCCCTTTATGGGCTGCGAAAAGGCCTTCTCCATAAATGTGGAAGAGCAAATCCATCTCTCGACGGCAATGATGCTACGTCAAGTCCACAAAAGGAAACGGCTTAACCACCTTTGCATCTTTTTCGATTTAAAATATCCCTTCTCTTGTCAGCAGATTTTAAATTCCCAAGAAGTTCACCAACCGGTTCTGCACTCTCACCACCATCCGATAGACCAAAAATCTCTTTTGAGCATCTACAGCAGCATTTTTGAATGGTTGTGCATTTTCCACACTTCCAAACCAAATGCAGAAAAGTGCTTTTCCTGATAGATCCTTCAATCGTAAATTTTGTTCTTTTAATTTCCTTGCACTTAAATAACTTTACAAGCCCACTAGCCCTTTCCATCCAATGATTACCATCCTTATCAGAGGGTAAGGTTTTGCTTCCAACTCAATCACTTTCCTTCTTCATTTTCTAGATCTTCCCTGATGCATTCATGGTGCTTTTAAAATGTTGAACCCAAATCAAGTCATAGGCCCTTTTGATGTTAAGCATCTCACTGTTATGTATGACCTCCATACTTGCTACTCCATAGGTTGCATATCATATGCTAGGACCTCCACTATCACGATTAGCCCCATCAGGAGTATCAGATGCATATTGGCATATGCAGGGATAAAATTTATGAATGGAATAGATTTCAGTCTCTCTAGGCATCTATAGTCACCCATATATTTTGCAAAAGAGAAACATGTTAGAACATAGCAACAAACTTTTTGTCCCGTTAACACCGGTGCAATGTCGTTTGGGTCTATCTGCTCACCTGGGGGACCGTGCAAATGGTAGCGTAGATTTTCTAGTTGACTTTTGTCAAAGGATCCTTACTCTCTAACATGTGCAGTACAAATCCATCATTTCCGATAAATTTGATACTTGCACTGAGTGCAAGGACATGCCATTCTCTCCTCGGGATCCAAACTAGCCATCTGATACAATATGGACATTTTAGAACATTTGTTTTTTTTATTAAACCTAAAACTCATACTCCTAAAGACTTAAACCTGAAATATTGAAACCTAAATACTTAAACACCTAAAAAAACCTAAAACCCTAATACTATTTTATATATATTTAATTATATATATTTAATCCTATTTTTATATATTTAATTATATAAATAATTAAATTATTTATGGCACTAGTTCTTTTTATATTTATTTATCTATATAATTATCCTATTTCATATATATATTTATTTATATATTCATATTTTTTCCTTAATTTTTTTCTATATGTGTATGTGTATGTGTGTATATATGTTATGTATGTGTTAAAACCTTAAAACCTATTTTATATATATATTTATTTATATATTCAGATTTTTTTCTTAATTAATCCTTTTTTTATATATTTAATTATATATATTTAATTAAATTATTTAAAACACTAGTTCTTTTTATATTTATGTATCTATATAATTATCCTATTTTATATGTATATTTATTTATATATTCATATTTTTTCTTTAATTTTTTTCTATATTTTCTCTTTATATGCCTAAACCCTAAAACCCTAATCTTAAAGATCTAGACCTAAAATATGTATATTTCTGTATGCATGTGTATACACACACACACACACACACATACACACACACACACACACATATATATATATATATATATATATATATATATATATATATATATATATATATATATATATATATATATATATATATATATATATATATATATATATATATATATATATATATATATATATATATATATATATATATGTGTGTGTGTGTGTGTGTATGTGTGTGTGTGTGTGTGTGTATTATATGTGTATGCATATGTGTGCATATATGTTATATAGGTGTTAAAACCTTAAAACCCTAATAAAAAAGACCTAGACCTAAAACATGTATATATGTGTATGCATGTATATATATATGTGTATATAGATAGGTGTATAAGTATATGTGTGTATGTTTATGTGTATATATATTTACTCTGATTAAAATTATTAAAATTAAACCTACTTTTATATATTTAATCATATATATTTAATTTATTTATTTAAATCACTAGTTCATATCATATTCATTTATCTATATAATTATCCTATTTTATATATATATTTATTTATATATTCAAAATTTTTCCTTAATTAATCCTATTTTTATATATTTAATTACATATATTTAACTGTATATATTTAATTAAATTATTTAAAAAACCAATTCTTTTTATATTTATTTATCTATATAATTATCCTATTTTATATGTATATTTATTTATATATTCAGATTTTTTCCTTAATTTTTTTCTATATTTTCTTTTTATATGCCTAAACCCTAAAACCCTAATCTTAAAGATCTAGACATAAAATATGTATATTTCTATATGCATGTTTATATACATGTATATATGTATTATATGTGTATGTGTATGTGTGTATATATGTTATGTATGTGTTGAAACCCTAAAACCCTAATTCGAAAGAGTTAAACCTGAAATACAAAAACATAAAGACTTAAACTTGAAATACTAAAACTTAAATACTTAAACACCTAAAAAAACATAAACCCCTAATCCTAAAACCCTAATCCTATTTTATATATATGTTTATTTATATATTCAGATTTTTTTTATTTTTTTCTATATTTTTTCTTAATATAAATGTAATTGAATTATATGTATGCCTAAACCCTAAAACCCTTATCTTAAATATCTAGACCTAAAATATGTATATTTTTGTATGCATGTGTATATACATGTATATATGTATTGTATGTGTAGTGTATGTGTGTATATATGTTATGTAGGTGTTAAAACCCTAAAACCCTAATTAGAAAGAGTTAAACCTGAAATATGAAAACCTAAAGACTTAAACTTGAAATACTAAAACCTAAATACTTAAACACCTAAAAAAACCTAAACCCCTAATCTTAAAACCCTAATCCTATTTTATATACATGTTTATGTATATATTCAGATTTTTTTTTTATTTTTTCTATATGTGTGCATGTGTGTATGTATGTGTATATGTGTGTGTATATGTGTGCATGTGTGTATGTATGTGTGTGTGTGAATGTATGCATGTGTGTATATGTGTATGTGTGTCTATGTATGCATGTGTGAGTATATGTGTATGTGTGTGTATGTATGCATGTGTGTGTATGCATTCATGTGTGTGTGTGTGCATGCATGTGTGTATGTATGTGTGTGTGTGTGAGGTATGCATGCATGTGTGTATATGTGTGTGTATGTATGCATGCATGTGTGTATATGTGTGTATGTATGCATGTTTATGATGCATGCGTGTACATATGTGTGTGTATGTATGCATGTGTGTACATGTGTGTGTGTATGTATGCATGTGTGTACATGTGTGTGTGTATGTATGCATGTGTGTATGTATGTCTGTGTATGTATGCATGTGTGTACATATGTGTGTATGTATGCATGTATGTACATGTGTGTGTGTATGTATGCATGTGTGTATATGTGTATGTGTGTGTGTGTATGTATGCATGTGTGTATATGTGTATGTGTGTGTATGTATGCATGCATGTGTGTATATTTGTATGTGTGTGTATGTATGCATGCATGTGTATATGTGTGTATGTATGTGTGTATTATATGTGTATATGTGTGTGTGTATGTATGTGTGTATGCATGTGTGTGTGTATGTATGCATGTGTGTATGTATGCATGTGTGTATATGTGTATATGTGTGTATGCATGCATGTGTGTATATGTGTGTGTATGTATGCATGCATGTGTGTATATGTGTGTATGTATGTGTGTGTATGTATGTGTGTATATGTGTGTGTATGTATGTGTGTATGCATGTGTGTGTATGTGTATGTATGCATATGTGTATATATGTGTGTGTATGTATGTGTGTATGTATGTGTGTATGCATGTGTGTGTATGTATGCATGTGTGTATATTTGTATGTGTGTGTATGTATGCATGTGTGTATATTTGTATGTGTGTGTATGCATGCATGTGTGTATATGTAAGCATGCATGTATGTACATGTATGTGTATATGTATGCATGTGTAGATGTGTGTGTGTGTATATGTGTGTGTATGTATGCTCTATCTTCCTATCTCTATCTTCCACTCTTTCATCTCTCTTTATCTTTCTCTCTCTCTCTTTATCTCTCTCTCTCTCTCTCTCTCTCTCTTTCTCTCTCTCTCTCATCTCTCTCTCTTTCTCTCTCTATCAATAGAGAATAAAACAATCACTTACAAGTATGTCCCTCTTTTGGATCGTTGCCGTCAAAGCATAATGTATGTCGTCTATCATCGAATTCCAAAGAATCGACGCCAAAGAACTTCTTAAAAATCAAAGAGAAGAGAAATTATAGTACCTAAAGCATAGAGAAAGACAAAGGCTAAGAGTACGCACACCACTTACCAAGATGTGGGATCTAAATAGAGAGAGAGTGTGTGTGTGGAGAGAGAAAGATCACTGTGTATGTGTGTGTGCACAAGACAATGCAGGTCGTAATTTGGTTCGTGCACGCAAGGTCAACAGAAGACAACCAGTACTCAAACACATGCAAAAGTGTTTAGTTTTGCTCTCGGGTTCTCGGTATGTTTAAAAGTTGGCCTCGGTATGGGCATCGATAACTTCCAGTAATTTACTGATGCTTATACCGGCGCTCATACCGATGCCCATACCGACGCCCATACATTAGGAAAAAAGGTGAACCCTGGATGGGCCTTTTAGCTTAAGGAGTGATTATTGATGGACCAATCAGAAGAGGGTGGTGTCCACAGTCTATACCCTATACAATACTACGCTGAAGGGGGAAGAGGGGACAAGATTCCTCTATGTTCAGGGTTGTGTTCTAGAGAGAGAAGAAATCTCGTAATCAAGCTGGGCCCAAAAATTCAAAATTTTTTAAAACTTGTAAAACTCGTCATAATACCATTAAATGACCTCCATATCACTTTTCAGGGTCAAAAGTGCTATTTTTGACTTCTAATTCAAAATCCGTGCATGTTTTTGAACTAAAAAAGTGACTTTTTTCAAAGTAACTCAAAAAACTCTATTTTCCCTCTTCAAACTCCCATTTTCATACTCAAAACCCAAAAAGTCATATTTTTCACCTCCATTCCCTCCATACCATACAACAGAAGCGTTGTTTCTCCTCCTACCATTCTCCAAACTTCTGCAGCAATGACAACAACTCTTACTCCCATGGAAAGCTCCAGAGCTCGTAGGAGACCAAAAGACGAAGTTCACACAATGACGTGCCACAACATCAAATTAACAATGGAAGGAAGTTCGCTACCACAAGAGTTTTGCAAAGGTGCATGGGTGTACATGCAGCCATCTGGACTTGGTCCTCATCGTCTTCGAGATCGTGGAAATTTGGATCTTCATTGGAAAGGTAAGCTCTTAGGCTTCAAGCAGCAAACACATGGTGGGATGGTTGCTATTGTACAACATGTCTTCACAGTTTTAACCATGAAGTTAGAGAACTCCAATAGAATTAGATATCCAATCCATTTTGAGTATTTCTATTCTTTCAATGCTTCATGGTGTTAAATGTCTTAATTACTCATCTCATATGTTTTTCATTGCTACAGTCATATTTCCTTCTAGTTTAGTGGAAGAGCAACCACTTCATAGTCTTACAGGAACTTTCAAAGCATTACATGCAGACATTGGGGCATTAGTGTTTCCAGATGTACCTCCTGCTAAACTTATTCGTGAAAGGATCTTCTTTTACACTCACAAGTACATTGTTCCTTCCACAGATGGTGAATATGGAAGGTTGGAGATTATCAAAGTTGACTCTCTTCTTAGTTTAGAGTGGCCAAAACTTGATTTTTGGTCCATATCATCTTTCAAGCATAAGATGGTGATGGACATACATAACTCTTTGAAATTCACAGGAGTGTCTAGATCAATAGGTCTTCATTGGACTCTACCAATCCATTGCTTTGTTTTCATATTTCAAGGCATTCCTTTTGTAGAAACTCCTACAATGTTCCTATGTAAAGATATTACATACGAAGTAGTAGAAGGATTGTTAAGGGAAAATTGGGGTTATGTAGAAGGATTGTTAAGGGAAAACTGGGGTTATGTAGAAGGATTGTCAAAAGGGGATAGATATCGTTGTAGAATTGGGGACACAGGTATTGGGTTTCGCTATTTAAAACAACGCACCTCATTGTACATCAAATTTTATTATGATCGTTGGATGTGTAAACTAGGAGAGTGGATACCTTTGCAAAGCTCCGAGGGATCTTTAGCTTCATTTGAAATTAATGTGAAGTTACCAAACAATGATATGGAGGTGGTTTTAGTTAATCAACATTGGAACTTGGTCAACTTGAGAGAGCACTTACTTATCATGGGATATGATGATCTTCATGATTTCAAATTTCGAATACGAGGGAACAAGGTAAGAGTTGTATTCCATATATACATATAGATATATATATATATATATATCTTATTCTATCACTATTGTTCATGATTTGAAAATGTTTTACTCTTTTATGAATTGTCCACATATTGGAAAGAGATTGGAAGACAAAATCAAGGTTTGTAGATTGGAGCATGGATGGAACTGAAATTTCATTGTCATAACTCTTTTTTGTAAAGATACTGTGAAACCTGTAAACAAACCTATTTCTGCAATGAAAAATTTTTCACATTTGCTTCAAGGATATTTTGGCCACATTCTACTTGTATCTGTACATTATCAAGGTTTTTCTTGAAAGAGAATTCTTATTGTTTATTTTCTTTGATGTGATCTCAAATGTCAAAGTTTTCCTTTCCAAGTCTCTTATGTTTTAATTTAAGGAAAAGTCACTTCTATGAAAAAGTGGGACCCATCACTTAAAAATTCTAGAAAAGTTATAAATAGGAGTCCTCTCTCCTCATTTCTCACTTTTGCAACTACATTGAGTGTTAGAGCAGTCTGCATTTTCAAGCTATGGCTTCCACCTCTGTACCTACTAAGAGTGCATGCCACAAGTTTCTAGAATTTTTGGAGGATTCAACTTATAAAGGTCAACATGACCTATATGATCTTCTCTCCAAGGTTCTTGACCTCCATGGAACCGTGAAAATGAATGTCGATGCTTTGGAGGAGCTACTTCAATATATGCAAGTTCATATATTGCATTTCTCCATCGAAATACCACCATATGATGGAACCTGGGTTCCATGTGACCTTCTCACCTACATTCACAAAGGTGATGAGGCATTTGCAAAACGATTGAAATGGCTCCAGGTAATTGCAGAGGAAGCAGGGCACCTTCTTGATGAAACTGTGCCACTTATAATGAGATTGAATAGGAAACGCAAGATGGGTGCAAAATATCTTTCATTCATTGCTGCCACAATTTTCTTTGTGAATGAGGAACCAGAACCAATTCGTCATCAGATACCTTATCTTCTTACAGGTGGTTTTGTCGAGGATAAAAAGGAACCACCTCAAGAACCCTTGAATCTCTTATTAGAGAGAGAAGTTATTGAGAAAACTTATCCTCTTGGTGTGGATGATAAGTTGAAAGAAGTGCCTAAGCCATCCACTTCTTCAGAGCCAAAAGCAACTATTCTAGAGGTGGAGATTGAAACTTTTTCACTGGTTCTTGTCGAGGGACAAGAATATTTGTTTTTACATGATGTAGAGAAGGCATTTGGGCTACGGCTAGATGAATGCCTAAGTTTGTTTTGTACTTTGTCAAAGTGTCCTTTGGATAGTACCTCTGACTTGTTGGAGAAAAAGTGTTTGCCATTTGGTGACTCAGTGGCCGACACAATAAAATTGGTTTGCAATGACATACTTACAAGCAAACATCAACATATCATAGAAGAACAATTTAGTAATGCACAAGAAAGGATATTGGAATCAGAAGTTCCCGCCTCACTAGTAATCGAGCAGAGTGGGATGTCCCACTCCAGCATTAATTTACATCTTCAAGAGAGAGGAGAAGAAGAAGATAGAGTTCAAGATGTAAGTATCTTCAATTCATGTCATTCATTCTTACAAACACATGCAACTACTAATCATAAAACTTTGTGCAGGAGGTGATTGAAGTCGACAAGTTTGCAGCAAGGAGTGGAGGTGATCAAGTGGCTCGTGGAGGTGGCTCATCCCTTGCAAACTACATTGGGAAATTTCCCAAAGAACATTTTGTAATTATCCATAAAGAGTTCAGTCCGCAGGGCCACTTCATGACATGGTGTCTAAAGGCCTTAAGTAAATTTCTTTGTTTATCAACCATTACATAGGGGAGTAATTGTATCTTTTTAGTTAAGAAATCCCTTGTAACTACAACCTTAGCTTCCAACTTCCATGGAAAGGTCTTAGGTCAAATAGGTATATCTCTAGGTCTAGGAGTTAGAAATGTTGATGAAATAGCAACCTCAATTTTGACTTACACCCTACCCATGGCTTTGGAGCGTCGAAAGAGAGTCATTGAGAAACTCAAAGCCAATTGA
This sequence comes from Ceratopteris richardii, assembly GCA_020310875.1. Lineage (NCBI taxonomy): Eukaryota > Viridiplantae > Streptophyta > Polypodiopsida > Polypodiales > Pteridaceae > Ceratopteris > Ceratopteris richardii. Next base: position 51,090,373 of record CM035435.1, read on the forward strand.
TGTAAACAATTGAATTAATATCAAATTTTCACTTTGATTTATTTACAATTGCCTCAAGTCTTTTTTTTTTAGTATATTATCTAAAATTCTTTTGGATCTGCATGTGATGTATTGAGGTCATGTAGGGCATTGGGAGGCTCTTTACTTTCATTCTTTTGGACCTTCTTACACTCATTTAAGGTCTTGTAGGGCATTGGGAGGTCAAATTTAAATGAGAGAAATTTCACGAGATGGATATTATCAAGAATGCAAATGCCCTAGGTGACCTTACATGAGAGTGAAACTTCACTAGATGGATATTTTCAAGAATGCAAATGTTCTAAATTTCAAAATGTTCTGCTCATATGTTTCAAAGGTATAGGGAGGTCAAAATTGGTTCATGTTCACTCCTCATGAACTAGCTTTACTCCTCATGATCCTTCTTTACTCTCATTCTTTTGGACCTTCTTACTCACATTTAAAGCCCTGCCACAGAAACGTGGGAGAAGGCCCTGCAAACGTTTTGCAGGGCCTTCTCCCGCGTTTCTATGGCAGTGCTTTATTTGGCCTCCCAATGCCTTACATGCCCTACACGACCTTAATTGAGAAAGAAATTTCACTAGATGGATATTATCACTAGATCAAAATGACAAGATAAGAAAACAATCACTGATGGATATCATCACTAGATCAAAATGACAAGATAAGAAAATAATCACTGATATATGAGAGATTATCACAAGAAAACACATGGAAATGTAAAATGACTGCTCATGTTTCATTCTAATTAATGAGATTATAAAGGGAATAGAGGAAAAGTGCTAATGTTTCATTGAAAATGGCAATATTTACAAAAAATCTCTTGTCTGTAGAGAACAGTTACAAAACTTAGCTACGATCACCCCTAATTCTCCTAGCTAACTGTATGTCCTTCGGTTGTATAGTGACTCGCTTAGCATGGATGGCCCACAGGTTGGAATCCTCTAGCATTGATATCAAAAATGCTTCTCCTGCCTCTTGTAAAGCTTCTAAATCTAGAGCTTGGATCCTTAACCCTGCACAATACCTTTGTAACTCTTCTTTGACCACCCTTGCAAAGGGTCTTCTAGGTATCAGAAGCTCAACTGTCTTTTGATAGCACCTTATCTCTGCAAATGCCTTCGTATATCTTCTTCTTCGTTGTGGTGCTCTAGCTTGTGGTGGTGGTGGTCTTCATTGGACATTTTCTTGTGGTCTTGGTTGGGGTGGTCTACGACGGGGTTGAAAGACTTTCTTCTTCCGTTGCACGCGTCTTGAGCTTTCTCCTTGTTCAGGATGTTGTTGCTGGCTTTGCTCCCTCTCTTGATCATTGGGTATGACCCCCTGATTTGTTGGTAGTGTCTTTCCCGCTACAGTAACCCTATGATTTGTAGGTATTTCTTCGTTACCCCATGGTGGCAATGTTTGACTCTCCTCACTTGATTGTGAACGTTGTTGAGACACATCCTCATGCGATTCATCAAAATCATCATCAAAAACTACCTGCCTGTGAGCACGCTCCTTCACCCTTGTCTTTGTTGGTCTCTTGGGTGATGGAGGCTCATCATATGATGATGGTGGTGATTGGGGTTGATTAACGGCCTCTTCCCTGGATTGCCCATGTTCCACTTGTTCATGCAACTGTTCACTCCCAGAGGTATGACCACCACCTGTTTCACGATGGGATGCAGAGCGCGAGACACTACGTCGCCTTTTGTGGTGATTCATCCATGGTGGCTTTTGAGTGCCTTGCACATAGGTAGGAAAGTTAATGGAATCCTTCCTTGCAGTTTGCTTTGTTCGTGCCATCCTCTATAGTGCTAGAATGTTGAAATGAGACAATGAGTCTCCTTTTATAATGTTTCACTTAAAAAGGTTCTGTTCACATCTGAATGGACAAAAAATAGTTAAAAATTTAAAAATTACCTTAAAAAATTGCAAACAAGAGATTAGTGTGTAGCAAACCTTATGAATTATTCAAAAAATGCCATGAATGTATTAAATGACCAGTTCCATGATGAACCCTGTCGTGCTCTTGTAGCCCGCCATTGAGCATGATGTAAAGGTCCCAATGATGACTTCCATTTTTCACTAGCTAAGTTGTGTTGATTAAATCTTGCGAGTTTTGCAACTTTTGACTCCTTGGCTCGTTCCATTGCATATGTCCTTGAAAATGCAGTACGATAAAACCAATTAAACATCTCTTCCATATAGTTTGATTGCATTGCACCACCACCATGTCGTGTGTTCTTGAAGTAAACACCTCTAGCCTTGTAATGTGACTTCTCCATTCCTTGTGTACTAAAAATCTCCAATGAACCATATCGATGCATAAAAAATGCTCCATGTGCAAATAAAATATGCTGAAATGATATAAGTACATATAACACAATCTTATCTACAAGAAAATTGAAACAATAAGAAAACTTACAATGTAATGTGTAATATTGCTCTCTCCCCAAGATAGGATGAAACACTTTGCAAACTCCATTAATGTATCTTGAAACAACTGACGGTCATTTTTGTTGGAGCTATTAAGACTCATTAAGCATGTCCAAACCTTCTTTCACCTATTACTAAGGTCAATTTGAGAATCATTATCAGTGGTGATCATGCACAAGTCTTTCCATAGCTCCCTGCATTCATTTTTCTTAGGGCTTACACCTCTTTTGAAAAATTTTCTTGCCTTCTTCCGTGTCATTAACACTTGTTGCAAACTATTTTGCGATTCACCAAGTTTTTTGACAACTAGAGTTACATTACCACCATGACAACCAATCATTAAGAAACTCTTCCAATTTTTTGATTGCTTGTACAGATTTATCAATTGGCTTCATGGAAAATGCATATTCTATGTGGAGCTTCAATAATCTATCAAATATTCTCATGAAAGCATGCAATGTGCAAAAGTGAACATTAACTAATGGAAATGGAATAATGGGATTCCAATCTTTATCTAATGTGTCACGGTTAGGTATTTCTAACATTGGACACTTTAACAAAGGTCTATCCCATTCCGTGGAAGTAGGTGCATCTATGTATTCATCTAAGCTAGATAGTACTTTTTGTTGTCCCTTTGTTACTTTGTAGCCTCGAGTACAAAATGGACATGGATAACGAGCAGATGCACCTTGCTTGCAACCTAACATGCATTTGGTAGTTTTTAAATCCCCACCCAAGTGCCAATCTATATCAAAATCACCAAAGTTTTCTATGCGGAGCTTTGCACCATGAATTTGAGAAACTATTACTTTAGTGATCCATGGGGTCCTACTAAAAATCCATGAAAGAACATCATTGGATTCTTTAGGTACTTCAATAGCACCTAACCACCATATTTCTTTCTCGGATTGAAGACTATATGTAGAGTTAGAGCTAGAGTTACTACTTTCATCAGATATGGCATTTGTCATAGCTTCATTCATGAGTGTCAAACTCAATCTCTCCATTCGTCGTCCCTTTATGATCTGGCATTCCTCTAACTTCAATATAAACTGTAATTTGGTATTACAATCTGCATAAATTAGCAAAATTTTTATAACATCAAAATACAATGTATATCAAGGTAACAATAGTGCACATACCTGGTATAGTAGATTTGTAAAATCGAACCATTGCCTGTTGAAGCCTATCCAAATCCACGAATATATTGTTGTACTTTGTGTAAGGAAATCCATTTCCAGCTGCGCTTTCAAATCTTTTTTGGATGTAGATAAATGATAAATAGACATAGGCATAATATCCTCTATATAAAAGTAGTTTCCAAGAATACTAGCTATATCTTCATTGGACATTGACTTCTTTAGTGATACCTTGTAAGGAGATGGAAACATATTCTGCAAAATACCTTCTCTTTGTAATGAATGCTTCAAAAGGTTGTACAATGCACTATATCCTTTAGTACTAATTCTTGCTTCATCACATACCATCTGCACGTCTCTAGGAGTGATAATATCTTGTAACTTTTCTGTGAAATCTTTAATCACTTGCTTCTTGATAAGGTTTCCTATTCGTGACTCCAAAATACTAACCACCTGCTTGTTGGTCAAACAAGAATAATTTAATAACTTGAATTGATCCTCTGTTGTTGATGACGCACTAACATCTTCAATGAATGACCTACATAACAAGAATATATATATATATATATATATATATATATATATATATATATATATATATATATATATATATATATATATATATATATATATATATATATATATATATATATATATATAAGTCTTCCAAAAAGAGAAACAAATACTAGCCAAACCTTATCGCAAAAACTCGTCGTTTGCATGCTCCACCACCAATTGAAAGAGAGTCAAAGGATGTTAATGATCGTCTCCTATGTCGCATCCCAAGTGGAGTCTCTCTCAAGTGTTGGACAGTGTTTTTTAATTTCTCAATTGTTCTCTCCTTTTCTTCCATATGCTTTTCAAGCTCTGCAAGATTTTCTTGTAAAGATATGATTGTGCTTTCAAAAGTGACCACCTTGTATGATTAGTTGATATTGTTGAATCCAATACTTAGTAATGACAGTTGAATGTGTAGATAATCGTTGACAATAACCTAAGAGCCCAGCTTTACCGGCACTGATGAACTGAAGTAAAGTTGAGAGGTTATGGAATGTTGGATGGTAAGAAGACATTGGATCAGGAGGGTATAATGAACCATGAGTCCAAAGATCAATATTCTTTTCTCTAGCTTCACGACGCTCATTTTGAGAGTTCACATCATTGTTGCACTGTGTATTTGGAGCAAACTCTCTGGGCACATGAACATGGATACTTGTTGATGCTGGGGCATGAGGACGTCCTAATGTGAGGTTTGTAATAGGTGTCAACACCATCTATTCCAACAATTAAACAATACTGAGAAAGAGACCAGAAATTTGTTTGGAAGAGATGCTAGAGCATGATTTTCTTAGGAAAATTCTGTTTTCTTGGATGTGGATGGCTCAGAGTGTAATTTTCCACTGAGAATAGCCAAAAATGATGAAATTTTGAAAAAATCATTTTTTGGGTGAAGAGTAGTTATGGATTTGATGATGTGGCACTCTACTTTTGGAGGGATTTTAAAAATATTACTTTTCCAAAAGTAAAATTACAAACTAAACTAAAAAAAGTCACTTTTGACATATATATTGAAAAATGAGCCCTTTCAAGTAAATAAACACTGGAATTGAGACTTTGAAAAAAAATCATTTTTTTATTCCCATACATGCTCGAGTTTGATGATGTGGAAAGTAGATTCCCTTTCTCTCTCTCTAATAGAAGAGAGAGAGGAGCCTAGTACGCCTTAAAAATAGCCTACTCCAGCCTACTAAAAAGTGCCTTATTAAATGCACTTTGTCCCCTTAGACAACAATAGAATTAGGCTTAATCCCTAAAAATTAGGATCCTTACAAGGTCCATGCAGGGTTCACCTTTTTTCCTAATGATCGATGCCTATACCAGCGATCGCGACACACACCGACGATCGATTTTAAATGGTCATACTGACAGTCACTTGACCATCGGTATCTTTAAATGGGTTTTCCAACGTTTATACCGACGTCGAGAGTGACCATCGGTATAGGCAGCATCGGTATGCCCCCCATATATTGTAGTGTGAGTACAGAAATCTCTGAGATTATATTTCCTGCATGCTGCCATGGAATCTAAAGAATGGAGCGAACAGAAACCTATGCATTTCAATGAGGATTTCCTCGTACCATCAACTTCACCCTGACTGTCGAGCGGGCATGGTGCAATGGTGACACTTTGAACCTCTGGAATGGAAGTGTAGAGTTCAAGACTAGCAGATTGGATCGACGTGAAACCTTGATTGTGGGGGCATAAAAGGGCTGCCTTACTGTATGCGCATATGTTTGGTCTTTCCATAACCTATACGACGAGTAGATCACAAAATTGAACACCCAAAAAAGAATCGTTATTTGGTCTTTCCATAACCTATACGACGAGTAGATCACAAAATTGAACACCCAAAAAAGAATCGTTACCCTGATTTCTGAGGGTCTGGAGCTTCCATTTGGTTTTGTCGAGTCTAGTAAAAGACATTATGGCTAAATGCTTGGTTGTTCAACAAAAACAATAGGAAACGACAACTAGTGTTGGTGATGAAGCAGGTCCAACTATTGTTATCTTCTCATTAAACACGCGACCCTTTGCAAACCTTGTGCACCTTTACCAATAGTGGCAGACGATCTTTACAGATAATCAGGTTTATCGTGTTGAAATACACATGCAGTGTAGAAACATGTTCACTACTGAACAACAATATAATTGGAGGCACAACAGAGTATGCAATGATAATGCACAATAGCTCACTACGCTGAACAGAAGGCCCCTCTCAGTATAGGAATATGACCACTGATCTCCGAAATCATAATGAAAGGAAGAATTTGGATCAGTTTTCGATACATATGAAGTTCTCATTGCAGAAAAGATGAGTCATCATACAGTATTCCTTAACGAGATCTGACATTCCTATGCTGTCAAAATTACTGACATCATCTACATCATCTTCCTTGTCAACATACTTTTCTGATGCAGCTCATTTCCTCATGCTGCTTCGTACAACGAATTTGTAATGAGTTTCCCTTCGTTTACAGTTCGTGCTGCTATGAAGTTGACATGTTCAAGATCAGCAAGCAATTTCAGCGATAAAGAAGCCCTCTGAAACATATGGAAAGAAAGATATGTGATCAACTTTGATGGCCATCAAAAAGAGTGGTCTATTGAAAAATCAATGTGTGTTAGATAACAAGATATGTAATTGTGAAAAATCTCCACTTTTCGAACACCATAGGATGTTTGTCTTGAAAAACAACAAGATTAAAAGTAAGTGGGTCACTCATGAAGGCAATGGAAAAATCATTAAACTTTTTAGCAACTCTCTTTAAAACAATTCTCTCCTATCAAATCCTAGGTATCCTGTGGGTTTTGGTCTGTCTTAGTTTTTGTGCCATTATACCCTTGCTTTGTGGGATACAGAGGATCTCAAAGGCACTAAACACATTCATTGTATAATTTTTCTTTTATTAATTCAAGCATAGGAGAATAATCTACGGCCGAACTTTCATTAATTCAAGCATGAGAGAGTAGGCTATGGCTGAAATTCCTTTTATAAAAAATTTCCATCATACGCATCATCTCTTCTAGAAATCATCAGCTAGTGCTCTTACGATGTTCATTTTATAAAAGCATGAAAGTCCATTGAAGGGGCAAAATCAAAGCATGAAAGTCCATTGAAGGGGCAAAATCAGCCATTCTAGATAACCCGGATAAGATTTATTAACTTTATCTGCACCAAGGAATCCATTTACATAATGACTGTTTCTTTTCTTTTCTGCAACGAACAATCTACCCACATAACCACATCCTTGTGGTCTCTACTACGTCGTGTTCTGCACGGAACCAATCATCTGAGAAACAAGATGCAATCCAAACCCACATTATCTACCTTGGGCAACTCAAAGTTTTTGGTTGAGAAAAGCAGAACTAAATTGAGTAAGAAGAAAGAGTGGAGGAGAAGACTCAGCTAAGAGCTAATACATTTTCAATACATAGTATGTGGGCTAAAACCTACAGCTAGCTCAGTATATATAGGCCGATACACAAATAATACATCATCACCATGTGACATCAGGTGACACAAGTTCATAATGCATGAGAAAAGACATTATCGTCATTTGGTATTAATTAACTACAAAGGTCATGATACATAATATGTAGTTGAATTCTGGGGCATTCATAACAATGAACATTGGAATTTTTATCGGGTCAATTGTTATCATCAGTGTCTATGTGAAAGGCCAAATGAGCATCGGACACTTTTGTATATGCTCTTTAATAAAATATATTATGGTATGGTCAGCCACTGACTGCAAGTTTGATCGCATTTGTATGACCTAGAAAATTTGTGTTCATGGTATGTGTACTATGTGTTTTTTCATGTGTATTCTCCACTCCTCTGTTGGGTATTGTGTGTGGTGCCAGAGTTCTGGTTTCTACTGCAAGAGTATCATTGCAGAGCTCTCGAGAAGGATAGTCCACCATCGTGCATCGCAAGAGAAATACTTTATTGGTATCAAAGCGTTTCGGCTAAAAAGCTTTGTTCCTTTTGTGCAAGCAAAGCAAGCGCCTGCTCGCCTACCCAAGGCTTAGGATGAAGGCGACCACCAAGGTATAGACCTTGGCATACCTTGTCATCTGAGTCACCGAAGTTAGGATTGGTGCCATTGGCTACGAGTGAAGGAGGACCTCAATGATCGAAGAAGAAAAAGGTTTCCAGTACTTCGTGGGAGTTCACCCATGTTTTGGGCTCTCAAAGCTTCATTCTTTATTTTCAAAGCCTATTTTGAAGCATTTTTGGGGTGATTTCGAGGGCCATTTTGGTGTATTTTCATGCATAGTTTTTTGGATGATTTTTTGTCAGGAAACTCAACTGACCATTGAAATAGACCACCTATGCACACAAGTATACTAAAAAACTATACTTCACTCTCTGATAGATATCTTACAGAATATAAATCCTTTGAATGACGTATTTAGGATAAGGAAAGTACATGCAAAGAGCTTTCCCACAAGCTAAAGAGCAAACAATTTGGATATGTTTTGGTTGGTAAACTTAACCAACCAAAATAGACTACCTATCTACATAGGTATGCTAAAAGATTGGAATTCACTCTTTGATTGACATCTCACAGAATATACAAGCTTTGAAGGAATTATTTGTGACAGCAAAAGCACACAAGATAAGCCTTCCAACGAGTGTTTAAACACAAGAAATAGTTACGTATACATTGAGTTATGAGCTTCAATAGAGCTGTGTATAAAATGATGTGCGGCTATAAGGAGTCTATGGGAAGACAAAATGAAAAAATGCCCAGATTCGACTATTGGGAGCTCTTGCCTGTTTCTCTCCTTGTTTAGAACCTGCTCCCACTCCACTTATATAAACAATGAGCATGTGAAGAAGTTTTTGCCTCCTTCTTAACTCACCACTTTCATTTGATTGCTCACTACATGCCACTTACTACAAGGTAGATATTGTATCTTTTACTCCATAAATTTTTACTAGACTTTTTTTTTTCTTTTCTCTTCTTTTCCTTTATCTTTATATTTAGTAACTTTATCCAAGTATAGCTCATGTGAAAATGAGCTTGTACATTTATCTTCAACATGTGATACTAATTGTCCCAATTGAAATACAGGTCGATAATAAAACATACGAAATAGACAAACAATATTAACTTCATGATAATATTACACAGTAGGTGGATAGAAAGGGTGCAACTTTGATCTCTTCATCGGATTTGCAATTGATACGCAAGTGAGAGCCTCTAACCAGAATGGTGTCAGGCCCAACTTTATCAAAATGTGGTAGAGTCCGAACCACCAAAGTTTAAATTTTCCTTCTGCTCTCTCACACTTGGAATTATAAAAGAGAACTAATTGTCCTTCTTCAAATGCAAAGGTTCGTAGGAAGTGATCATGCGTTCGAGCTTAATGGAGTTGAACATCTTGCATCAACAAGAAGCTTTCAAATCATTGTTCATCGAGGCAATGCAAGTCATCCAATCATGCATAAAATGATTTAATAGGCAATAATTTCTTATCAATAGCTACTGGTAGATTGGGCACTACGAGTTCCATAAGGTAAGTTTCTTCTAGTCCATAAGCGATCTTAAAAGGGGTATATCCAGTAGATACTTTGTAGATTGTACAATAGACCGAGAGGATAGAGGGGAGCAATTGATCCCACTATTCAAGACAATCCATGATCAATTTCTTAAGCATAGTAAGCAAATTTTTGTTCGTACTTTTAGCGAGACCATTGGCACAAGGATACTAGTATAGAGTACAAAATTTATGAATGATATGGAAAGAATGTGTCAAAGCGTGAATTAAGGTATTAGAAAAATGTGTGTTGCAGTGAGAAACAATTTCCAATGGTGAACCAAACTGATGAAAGACGTCACGGGTAAGGCATTTGACGTTGGCTCGAGTCATAAGACAACGAATAGTGTTTAGCAGTCAAAATAGTCGATGGATTGATAGGCCCCATGAAGTCTAACCCCCACTTTTGGAAGGGTTCTAGTGGTAATATAGGTTGTAGAGGGAAGTAGTGCCGATGCAATGTTGTCTGGTGCATTGGGAAGCATCGCACTATTTGACATAAGCTTGAATATATTGTTGCATAGTGGGCCACCACAATCCACTCTATAAAATCTTTCTATAGGTTAGATCTGCAGAGAAACGACCACCGAAAGGTATAGAGTGAGCCATTACAATCACATATGGAACTTCATGTGTAGGGATACACCAAAGCTAGACACCCGAAGTGTTTGCATAATATAGTTGACCAACAATGATGCAAAAACATCTATTATAGAGAGCTAACTTTTGTCGAGCCGTAATCAAAATAGAATCAAAGGGAGAGCTAGTGGTGAGGAAGATCATTAGCATATCATAATATGAATTAATAATGGGCAAGGGAATTGACGAAAAACTGGGAGTTATTGTTGCATTAAGACACTATCAATTGCAATCTCAGAAGCATCGACAAATATGTGAAAGGGAAATCCCCAATTAGGTGCCTATAGGATTGAAGCATGCATGAGAAGTGTTTTTAAACTCTCAAAACCTAGGTTGCATTATTCATTATTCGACAATTCATTTATTTGTGAATAATTAAGGAATTTTGCGGTAAGCTCTTATTATTCGACTGAACTATTTGGTGACATGTCAGCTTATTTCGACATGCCCAAATAGTTTTTGATCGAAAACACTTACGATCGAAAACTGTTTCGCTCAAAAAAAATTCGATCGAATAATATTTTATGAAAGAGTAAAACTATACTCATTTTTTCATAAAAGCTACTTTGTTCTTTACAAACTTAAAGTGTTGAAGAGAGAACAAGGTATAAATTTTTGCTATATTAAGTAATTGAAACTATTGTGATTGTTTGACTCATCATTGATTCTTACTTCACAATAGTATATGTATGTGAATTTAAAATCTATTATGATTGATTCTTACTCATTTTTCATAAAAGCTTCTTTGTTCTTTACAAACTTAAAGTGTCATAGAGAGAACAAGGTATAATTTTTTGTTATAAATATTTAATAATTTAATCTATTTTTATTGTTTAACTCAATATTGATTCTTACTTCACAATAGTATGTGTAAATGTATGTGCATATGATTAGAAATTTAGAATCTATTGTGATTGTCTGATACAACATTGATTCTTACTTCACTAGGATATGTGTAAGTGTATGTGCATATGATTAAGAATTTAAAATCTATTATGATACATTAAATTTATTATTGAAAGATGTAGGTAGATTATGTTTGACTCAACATTGATTCTTACTTCATAATAGTATATGTATGTGTGTGTATGAGTATGTGTATGCATATGAGTGTATAATTTGTTGGTGCAATTCACATGCCTACACATTTGGCTTGTAATTCATACACATATGTAGATGCATAGGAACCAATGCTAGTGGCTAATTACCACTTTATCTTTTGTAAAAGTCATATTTGACTTGGAATCTTTGTAACCACCTACCCAAGGGAGTCGTGGACTTTATTAGTTGCAAAGCATCAATCAATTAAGAGAATATCTCTTAGGATGTAGGAGCATGATTATAGAGAGCCAAAAGTTTGAATTCAAATTCAAACTTTGAACTCAACTACTATAAAAGTGATCATCAAAAAGTCGCGGGCATGCAAGTCACTTTTCGAGCTCCTCAGTCCCATTTCTGAGTGTGTGTGAGGCCTACACTTTAGCCCAAACTTATCTACACCATTAGGCAATGATCTTCATGCCAATGGTATTTTAGAACATTGTTCATTAATACATATATCTACATTGTCTATTTCTGAGTTCTCTGTCATAGTCCCTGAAAGTCTGTCAACTTGTGGAGAGCATATCTCACTCACTTCTCCACTAAATTCAAAGATCTATAGCTCGTTGGAACCAGCTCAAGGGCTAAGACATACTACCAAAGTTTTGAAGGATTTCTATTCAGAGAAAAGTCCGTCAAGGTGATCACTGGTCAAAGTTTGCAACAATCCTAAAAAATCGAGGGTAAAGGTTACTTGCTAAATTGATTTCTCTGAGCATAGTTAATCTTTTTAAGTGATTGCACTTGGAATAGCTAGCTTGCTAAGCTAATTAGATGCCCCTAAAAGGAATTTTTCCAATTCGTAATGTGCTGGTCATACTGAGCAAAAGAAGAAGTACGTGTCTAGCCAAGAATAGAAGGTTTTCTTGAAGACTTGAAGTTCAAAGCTATCTCTTTTGGTTCTATCTTTTCATACATAATTTCCAAAGTACATAGGCCATTTTATGGTGTCATTGGAAAGTTAAAAGGGTCCACTTATCAACTCTGAAGCATCAAAGGGCTGGTACAAAGCAGGATTTGGCAGTACCTACTCATTCTCTTGGAATGTGCATCCATATTTCCCAACAGTGGTATCAGAGCAAAGTCAAGGTAAAATGGGAGATGGTTTTCCTTCATTTATTAGTAAATTGGACAGGAAAAACTATCAGGCATGGTGTCTAAGGATGAAGACATACCTACAAGGAAGGAGTATTTATGGATACATCTCAGGAGATGAGGAATTTCCCTCATTCAAAACTAGAGGACTACCAACAAAGGAAGAACATGAAAAGCTCAACACATGGTGTGCCAAGGATGCATTAGCAAGGTCTTACTTGCTCAACTCCATCTCTGATTTTTTTTTGCGACATATTAGAAATTGTAAAACATCCCAAGAGACTTGAGAAACCTTGTCATCATATTTCTCTTCCAATACAAGGGCCAGAAAAAATCATTTGTGGATTGAATTCACCACACTAAGGAAGCAACCTAAGCAGGCTATTTCAGAGTTTGTGACTAAGATTAAAGATGTAGCAGATCAGTTAGCAAGCATAGGAGAAGAGATTGAAGAAGAGCAGATAGTAAGGCAAGTGATCAATGGGATCAAAGCGGATGAAAAATGGGAAAGCTTCACCACTGCCATGGACTTATACATGGACATGCAAATTCTAGATCTTATAACTCTCATGGGACAATTGTTCACTCATGAAGCCAAGCTCAACAAGAATGGAGACACATCCAAAGTTAATAGCTCTTCTGCCTTATACACTGATAAAAAGTCTAAAGATAAAGGCAAGAACAAGAAGATAGAAGATGAAGGTACTACCTCCCAAGCCAACTATGCAGGGAGAGGTAGATCATCAAGAGGAAGGGGCGGAGGAGGTAAGCAAGGTAGGGGGAGATCTTATAACTCCTCACCATGCAACATTTTTGGTTTATCAAATCATACTACAGATGAGTGTTTCAGGAATTACAAGAACCGATGGATACTCACAGTCAAGAGGCAGATTCAACCCTCATCAAGGGTACAACAACAACTACAACAACAACTACAATGGCAACTACCAAGGAGGAGTCAAATCCAGAAAGGACTACAACAACTATACTGAAGAGCAAGATGATTCTCTTCTGATCATGAACATGACTTCAAAACCAGGTACAAATGATGACCATCTCTTCTACATTGACTCAGGATGCTCAAATCATGTGGCTTGCAATGTAGCTCTACTCTCTAACCTTGAAGAACCAAGAGGTAAGCATCAAGTACAAACAGATGATGACACCAAGCACTCAGTAGTTAAAGTTGGAAATGTTAAGACTTGTGATGGAAATCACAACTTGTTGAGTAGGGTACTATATGTACCAACTATTACAAAAAAATTGATGAGTGTTGGACAGATTGTGCCTAAAGGAGAAAAATCAGGTAGACTTTTTACATTTGAGCTAGAAGATACAAAGAATATTGCACTCTACAATTATAAAGATCAAACACTTTCAAAGCTTGAGATTTGGCATAAGAGATTAGGACATGTAGGAGAAAGAACCTTGAAGCAAATATGCAGGGATCAATCCAAACAACACATGATATATAAATGTGGTGCTTGTCAGTTTGGGAAGTCACACAGGTTACCCTTCTCAAGGAAAGGCTACATGCATGAGGACTACTTAGAACTTGTCCATACAGATGTATGGGGAGCAAGCAAAGACCCTTGAATCTCAGGATCAAGGTATTATGTATCTTTTATTGATGACTATAGCAGGTGGACTGTATTGTACTTTATGAAGCACAAAGATGAAGTGTTCAATTGTTTTAAAAATATCTTGCACTTGTTGAGAATCAGACAGGAAGAAACTTAAAGAGGCTAACGTCAGATGGAGGAGGTGAGTACTTCTCCAATGAGTTTGAAGCTTTCTTGCAAGACAGAGGAATCAAGAGAGAAATCACCACAAGGTATACTCCTGAACAGAATGGGGTAGCTGAGAGAAGAAATACGTTGATTGTTGAAACAACTAGGTCAATGTTAAATGAAAAGAAATTACCTAACTACCTATGGGCAGAGAGTGTATCTACTGCCACTTACCTCATAAACAGGTTACCATCTAAGTCCCTTGATGGGATGACTCCTTATGAAGCATGGCATGGGAAGAGACCCTCACTTGATCATTGCAAGATATTTGGATGTGTAGCATATGTACACATTCCTTCTCAGATAAGAGGTAAGCTAGACCCTAAGGATGAGAAGTGTATCTTTATTGGATATGATCTAAATCAGAAAGGGTACAGGTTTTACAACCCTTCAAATAAGGGATTCATGGTTAGTAGAGACGTTGTATTTGATGAAAATGATTCTTGGTATGAGAATGAATGCAGGAAGTTCAAACTACCCTATGACTTGACAGCTTACTCCAAGGCATCGACTAAGGCGAAGAACTTAGGCAATAACTTAGGCAATACATTTGCAACATTGGCACCCAAGGCTCCCTTGGCGACCGTTGGCAGCCATTGGCTACGCGCCAGACAATTTTAATTTTTGACTGGCAATAGAGAGTTTTAGACTTCCTAAGGTAGGAGGATTTGAATTCAAAACCTCCTACTTACAAGGGAAGTACTTTAACCACTACTCCATCTCTTTGAGTTATCACTCTATCTCCCTTTTGTGTCGCATGTCCCATCACTAAATGTTAGTCGGCCACCGGATTGGAAGTTGTAAAACTGAATCTTTTGTTCACACGCGCGAAAAGTTGTTACTTGTACTGACAGTTGTAATCTTTTATATAAAGCAATGAAAAGAGATGCTCAGTGACGATTCATGGAATCACCAAACTGTCTATCTGGGTGATTGTCGTGGTCATTACTGTGTGTCGAGTTGGCTAATTTGGAGTACTGTGTTCATTTCTGTGTGGTATTATCGACAATTGTTCGAGTTGTTGTAGCGTTGTTTGTCTAATTCCTGAGTATTCCGAGTATACTGTACGTATCCGTTTTCGTTGTCTATCGATCTCTGTTGCGGCTGTGAGTTTTATTTACATCCAGTAGATCGTCGGACTGTTGTCTGAGAGAGTTGTTCTGCGGATCTTTGTGACGATTGTTCTGTTAAGTACGTATATTGTGGTGTCCTTCTTCTTGATTGATCTGCCAATTGCTGATGAAGTCTGTGTAACTGTGGTAGTGTTCCTAAAAATGCTGTGCAGGATTGTGTTGTTCTCAGTATTGAGATCTGTACTTGTACGGTGAGATTTGGCTACAGTAATGGTTATCTCCAGTGTGTGTTAGTCTTCAGCACTATATGTTTGAAACTGTTGAGTCCTTCTGTGTTTTCGGTTTGTCTGATTGTGAGCACTGTTTGGTGAAGGTTGAACTACTGTTAAATGTTACAGTCGTGTGTATTCAGAAAAAGGGTTTTGAGGTAATTTGGTATTACGATACTGATAGTCTGGTACAATGTGTTTGGTAGACTCTGATAGAGTTAAAATAACGAACCGTAAAGAATGAGAATGAGATACCAATTCTTGATAACATCTTGAATGTTTGTATATTGTGTGTTGTGATGTAATTTTGGGAAACAAGCATAGGGCCTCTGTCTTTACAGACCCCTTCCACTCCCAAGAACCCAGTTCTCATTTAAACGTGCTTCTGATAGTTAGAACACAGCGTTTAACACTGGCGCCGTCTGTGGGAAGGTGGCAACAGATCAGATTGTTGCAAATCAGTTATGGAAACGTGACTGTAAATTGTAAATCGATAGTAATAGTACGCGATTAGTACCAAAAGATGATACATGCCGGTTACTCAATCCGGTGAAACGTATCCAAAGAACCGCCAGCCTGGGGTACCTAATTTGCTAAGAACGCCTCCAGGAGCTAAAGCGCAGCTAGGTCTAACCTAGTTGTCAAGAAAGTAAAGAATGTTAGTAAGGATTCCGGTCATATTCCGGTGGAACGAACTAAATCTCTGGCAGATTCCGATGCGATTTCGTCACAATCTGTGGAAGATATAGTAACTCCAGAATCTAACAGGACGCAGTATGAAGTTAATTTAACATCATTGAGTAAAGACTCGAACTTGTTTACAAATAGAAACGTCTTAGTCAAAGAAATCAGCAAGGGAGAAAAAGCACCCTGTATTGGTGAAAAATCGACACATTCCGGTGATATTTCGGTACCAGTTGTTGAAAGTTCGCAGTTTTCTGGCGGTGGTTTACCATTTTTTGGTGAATCATCAGTCCAGTCACCGCTATTGGGAGTAAGCTTTCCTACATTTGACATCAAGAAGGAAGGTAGCTTGTTCGAAACCGAGATTCGAAACATACTGAACAAGATTATCGACCCGGAAAGTGCACAGGCTGACGATACAGATTCTGACGATTCAGATATTCAGCCTCGGGGTACAGAAGATAGTCACAATACAACCATCAGCGCCATGAACGGGCAACAACAACAACCATGCCCACCAAGGCCGACTCCAACCGGAGTAATGTACACTAAATTCGGTGGATTTCCAGGAGATGACCCAGATGCTCATGTACGCATATTTGAGATAAGTTACGCAGTACTCAACCATCCACCCGATCCGGCGTATAAGGCTATTGTCTTCCAGTCTACATTGCTTAATGAAGGAGCCAGATGGCTTACAGAATATGATATTAACCATTTCGTCACCTATGAAGCAGTAAGGGATGCATTTTTGCAAAGATTCAGGCTAAAGAAGAATCCAGCCAAAATTTTTGATTACCTGCAAAACAATAGACAGAAGATAAATCAAACAGTGCAGGAATATGCCACTCTATTTAGAACCCATTTGAGGCAATTACCACCAACACATGCCAACCTACCGGATGACGTTATCACTCAATGGTTTATCAATGGATTGACCCCGCAACTTAAACAGGTTATGATCATACGCTGTGTAGGAGCTATGACGCTAGAGGCAGTGATTGCAATGGCTTTGCAGCTGGAAAACAAGGTTGGACGATTTACAGAAGACTTAGATTGGTTAAAGGCAAATAAAAATGTTGCAGAAGACTCGACCAGACAAATGTTCTGCACCACATGCAAGAATTCAGGGCACACTAGTGCCACTTGTGCACTTAATCAGTTGTTTTGCGCTATCTGCAACACGACCGGACATACTACCGACAACTGTGCATACAACACCAAAGTGCAAGGAACCGCAACTGTCAATGCTATTATACAGGAACCAGGACAGCCAGCCAATCATTATGTACCTCTGCAAATGAGAAACAACCAGCAACAAGGCTATCGAAATTACAGAGGACAGAGAAATAATAACTACAATGCAAATCGCTCGCAGGCCGGACCAGCACAGGAAAATCCCAATTTGCCACCACCGCGCTGCCATTTTTGTGGTGAATTTGGTCACATTAGAAGATTTTGTAAGGATGCAGTTGAGTATGATCAGAGGAAGAAAGAACGACAAAACCCAATGACTAATATGGTACAAATCACACCTGTAGAAACGCAAGCTGCAGTAGTTTAGACCCGATCCGGTAAGCAACTGCAACTAGCAGCAGAAGTCTTTGAACCAGGCATACGTGAACAACAAAGGATGTATGATAAGGCCAGTCAATGGACCATCGCCAAACCTCGAGTGCTTCTAGATCCTATTCCGGTGACCCAGGCTCCGCTAACCAAGGAAGGAACACAAAAACAAGATTCTAATTCAGTAGCAGGCACATCATCTTCAGCAGATACATCCTCTTCAGCCGGCACATCATCTTCAGAATCCATGGAAAGCACAATTCAATCACATAAGGCCTGGGAGATTTTATCTAAAGCATCCATTACTCTTCCTCTTGGCCAATTACTTGCACTAGTACCAGGAGTTCGACAACGATTCCAACAACAGTTTAGTCTTGTACCTTCTTGCATTCCAGCAACAGCGGCAGTGCAACCGAAACCTGATTCTACGGTCGATCATTCGGTTCCTTTAATTACGGTATGGTATAAAAATCATAAAATTACACAGGTACTAATTGATGGAGGATCTGGTGTCAACATTGCTACTGCTGCACTGTGTAAGAAGTTAGGATGGACTGAAATCGAGCCAGTTCAGTTCTTTGTCAGAATGGCTGACCAGTCAAGAGTCCATCTAGTAGGACTTGTACGGAATGTACCAATAAATTTGCAGCGTACCACATTTAAGGTGACCTTTGTCGTCCTAGAATTATCGGAATCCACCCTTGATTATAATCTTCTTTTTGGCTGTCCTTGGCTGAAGCAAGCTAAGGTCATACAAGATTGGTCTGCACAGGAACTCACTTTCAAAGATAATAATCGTAAATATATTGTAAAACTAGAGCTATACAGCCTTGCGAATTGCATGCTAGACCGTATTTTGCAGAACCATTTCATATGTTAGATGGGTTGTCAGATGATGAAGAAGAAGAGTTTTTAAAGAACAACATTGACTTAATCTCCTTAGGAATTGTTAATCTACAATCTGTTGTAGATAATTGGAATCCTGCAGTTTGTACGGCGATGCATGTAACAGAAGAAGATAAGAAGGAAGATACTGCTGCTATAGATGACGCTCAACTGCAACAACTTTTTAAGCCAGCTGACGATACAGAGAAGCCCCGACAATTTTATGTTCCATAGGATCAGTTGATCACTTATAATTTAGGAGATGAAGACCATCCGCGTCCTGTCAAGATAAAAGAAAACTTACCGGAAACATTTCAAGCAGACCTAATCCAGCTACTCCGAGAGTTCTCCGATGTCTTTGCATGGGATTACAAAGACATGAAGGGTTTGGACCCACGCATTTATCAACACAGGGTCATGCTGAAGCCGGAAACAAAACCAATCAAACAACCAAGCTACCAGATGAATCCGAACTATGCATCACAGGTAAAGGCAGAACTTGATAGGCTACTCAAAGTCGGATTCATTGTACCAGTAGAGCATGCTGAATGGATCTCACCAATTGTTATTGTGCCTAAAAAGAATAAGCAGCTACGAATATGTGTAGATTACCGGAAACTAAACGCAGCTACGGTGCATGATCCATTTCAGCTACCTTTTCTTGACACAATGCTTGATAGAGTAGCAGGACATGAAATGTATTCATTCCTAGATGGATACAGTGGGTATAATCAAGTTAGAATGGCTGAACAGGATATACCAAAGACCGCTTTCATCACCAATTGGGGTGTTTTTGCTTGTACCGTAATGTGGTTTGGATTAAGAAATGCCCCAAGTACTTTTCAGAGGTGTATGCAGGAAATATTCTCCCCTTACCTTACCTCGTTTATGCAAGTTTATCTTGATGATTTTTCGGTATTTGGCAAGATAGTAGCACACTTGTTCCATTTACGGTGTTGCTTTGAAAAATGCAGAGAATACAAACTCTGTTTGAACCCAAACAAATCTGTGTTTGCGGTTTCATGTGGAAGGCTACTTGGCCACATCGTATCTGCACAAGGTATACAGGTGGATCCAGATAAAATTACAGCTGTGTTAGAAGCACCTGTGCCCACTACACCTAAGGAAGTGATGCGCTTCATGGGCCAAGTAAGATGGCATGGTCGGCACTTATGGTGGCTTGCTCATTTGGCAATACCACTGAACAGATTAATCACCAAGACTCCTCGACAATTTGAGTGGACTTAGGAATGTCAGATAGCATTTGATCGTTTAAAGTGTTTATTAACACAAGTTCCCATCTTACAGCCTGTCGACTGGGATCACCCCTTTCATGTATTTGTTGATGCCTCAGATATAGCAATTGGAAGCGTATTAATGCAACAAACGAATAAGTGGTTAAGACTAGTATACTATGCAAGTCGAAGGCTTGCCCCTGCGGAAAAGAATTACTCTGTAACTGAAAGGGAATGTCTGGGTTTAGTATACTCTGTCAAGAAGTTCAAGCATTATTTACTTGGCCACAAATTTACTTTTCATGTAGATCATGCTGCACTTGTCTATCTGGTTCGACAACAGCACTTAGGTGGCCGATTAGCGCGATGGGTTCTGCTTTTACAAGAATTTGATTACGAAGTTATTCATCGGCCTGGCAGTTCAGATACCTTAGCAGATTTCCTTTCTCGCTTAGATTCCGGTGAAGCTCCGGTCGGTATAGATGACACAACACCGGCAATTTATGTTTTTGAACCGAATAATGATGAAATTGCAGACCCACCTATGCCATCTACATACTATGATCAGATATTGACCTTTCTTACTGATGGATGCCTCCCTTCTCAGACTTCTACTGCAGTTTTCAGCCGCCGATTTCGGTTGATTGCTGGGGAATTATACTATATGGATCACACTGGAGTTTTACTTCGTTGTATTCCACCACATGAAGTTAACTCAGTCATTACTTTGGCTCACTCAATTCCTTCCGGTGGCCATTTTGCAAATAGATTTAACGCACCGAAAAATTCTGCAAAGCGGACTTTGGTGGCCTACTATATACAAGGATGTATCACAGTTTGTCAAACAATGTGATAGTTGTCAGAGATCTGGACAGCCCCTGCAACGTCATCTTTTCCCTCTACAACCTGTCTTGCCATTAGAGCCTTTTCGTAAGTGGGGTCTAGACTTTATCGGACCTATTACACCGCCAACAATACTCAGCAATAATCGTTATACTCTAACCTGTACAGACTATGCAACCAGATGGGCAAAAGCATGGGCTTTAAAATCTGCCACAGTTGTTTCGGTGGCAAATTGCCTAATGAAAGATATCTTTCTGCACTTTGGATTACCTTTAGAGCTTGTTACAGATCAAGGCACTCATTTTGTCAACAATTTAATGAAAGTACTTACACATTCTTTTCAGATCACGCATAAATTCAGTTCACCATATTATCCTCGTGCAAATGGTCTGGCTGAGAGTACGAGCAAGACCCTGTTGAATATGCTTCAAAAACTCATTCTGGAAGCACCGAAAAGATGGGACCAACTGTTACCTACAGTCCTGTGGGCATACCGAACTACCTATAAGGTAGCAACAGGTCTAACACCCTTCAAACTAGCTTATGGATTGGAAGCCATAGCACCCATGGAAATTATTGTGCTAAGCTTACGTGTGGCTCTCACTCAGAAATTAATACCAGAAGATTCTTTATCATTTCGGCTAGATACACTCAGAGAACTGGATGAGCACCGATGGCAAAGTTTTCTTACTATGCAGGAAGTACAGCTAAGACAAGCTCGAACACATGATCGCTATCTAAAGACCCCAGTTTTTACGGTGGGACAACTTGTACTATTTTACAATGCAAAATCAAATCGCTCTGCTGGCAAATTCAAGTTATGATGGTTGGGCCCCTATCGAATTTTTGAACAAGTGAGCCCAGCAACTTTTTGGTTGACTACTTTGACCGAAATTCCTCTTCTGAAGGTCATCAACGGTTCGAAGTTGCGGCCATATCAACAAACATCTAACCCGCAATGAAACGTTTCGCGGTTGGCCGCGTCTTTTGGCGTTCTCTTTTCTTTCCTTTTCTCTTCTTTTCTTTTCTTTTATTTTTTGCGTGCTTAATAAAATAAGTCTGTAAATATCCACGTTTTGATAACTAATTATGTCAACAGCCGCCCTGCCCTTTCCAGCTGCTCATGCATGCACACCGAAGTTATGAAGTTATCATCTCAGTGTCGCATGATGATTAGTGATTTTGACTGCTCTCCACTGCAGCGCATCTACTTAACCTTCTCCATTTCGCCAAAAATCGCTATTGTGTTTGCGTGATTTGTGTGATTGTGTAAACCCTGTGCTTTGTGTCTTGTGCTTGTGTTTTTTGTGTGCGCCATGGAAGCTCTGGCAAACTATGCCGCTTTCCGTGACGGTCTCCCTGCCGATGTAGGAGAGTTTCTGCGCATATGTCGGTTGGCCAATTTTGCTAAACTGCCGTGGCATTCAGTGGAATCCCACCCGTTCTTTGCCCAGATAGTCGCCGCTATCACTAAAACACCTGCCACCGAACAAATTTAGGCGATCACATCCCTACCTTCACGAACCGTAATCACCTTCCAAGCTTTTGCTGAGGTGTTTAGACTCCCTCAGCAAGGTCGGGAAAGTGGCCCGAATCTGCCAATAGCCACCATGAACCAACTATTCCCTAGGAGTTCCTCTAACGAATATGCCATCCTCTGCCATCCTGAACCTGAGAGATCCGCGCTAAAATTCTTAGTAGCCATCCTCAATCTCCAAAAGCGCACATATGGAATATCTTGACCCTTCTACTCCGCCATAGACTTAGCTACCCGAGAACCTATAAATTTTGCATCGTACTTCTTCCACCGCATTCACAAAGAATGCGTTTCAATCATTAAACAGGTAAACAAAGGAGGAATGCCAAGGTCCAGATTGCCGCACATTATTTCTTTCCTTTTTCCGGCCATTCTTACAGCACAACCACCACCCAGAGGCCTGGTCTTGCACCATGAAGAATCGGCCCAATTATTGGAAGATGATGAAGAAGAAGAAGAGGAACTCAATCAACTCTTCTGCCGGAAAAGAATTAGAATCAGCTCATCTGAAAGTGAAGCACAAGGTTCAGACGAAGGAAGTAAAGAAGATGACAAAGAAGAAGAAAAACAGGACGAAGAAACCTTCCATGACACCGCAACGTCTATGCAGCACGAATCATCACCACAATCTTCGTCAGAAGGGAAACAAGAACAGGAGGATTGATGGAGAGTGTTAATCTCCAAAAGAACAACTTATTCTTGTGATTAGAATACCTCCATACCAAGAATAAGTCAAAACCTTCCACTAATTTAGAGGATCAACTACTAATTGTCAAAAGATTAACAAATCTGTGAAAAAGATGAAACACAGAAAAGTCTGTTGCACTATTTTTTCACATTGACCTATCAAACGTGTAAAGTTTTTGATGAAACTTTGTACGAATTATCTCCTAGAGATTGCGCATCTACTCCAAGTTGAATCACTTCAAAAGGTTTAGTATAACTTGAGAAATTGACTTCACAAGTTACCTATGTCAGAAACTGTCATCCAAAACAGTCGACTTTACACCTGTAACTTTTACGACTTGGTTCTCCTTGAATATAACCCGTTTTACAAAATGCTTCTAGCTATGAGTAGCCTATCTTCCAACTTAAAGATTAAGCCCTCACTCATGCAAAACTTTAAACTGTGCTAGGAGAAATGATCAAAACATTAACTTCGAAATATGCGCCTGTTTTAGGAACCTGTGAACACACTTCACATATGAATGTTCCTACACTCAATTCACTCAGCCTGATTACAATTGGAAGCTAAAACTTTGCACAGAGGTCAAGCAACTCTCAACTTAGACTTGTACAAAAGCATTTCACAATTGATCTACTGTAGAAGGAGAACACGCAGAAACATCGGGCGCAAAAATTTTCATTTACTCAGAGAAATTACAACTGAGTGATGAGAGCTAACTCAACTAATTTTTTTCTCTATCTCATGACTTCTATCTCCCTCATTCTTGACTTCTAACTATTGTCACATATGCTCTCACACATGCCCCGACTTTTCTCAAAGTATTTATAGATAATTTGTACATGATTCTTACTGAACAAAAGATCTAAGTCATCTATGACTATACTAATGTACATATGTGTACACTTCTCTTGTCCTCTGAATGTAATCTTCTTCCATACTTTAGGAATTGATTCTTCCTTCATCATTTGATCTTCCAAGCCTTCAATTGGTGATTGGTATGCACCAACAGCTCCCCCTCAATCATCAATTGAGGTTTTCTCTGTCTTCTTGATACTTGCCATGTCTTTGAACCTTTGTAACTTAGGTCCATCCAAGCTCTTTGTCATCATATCTGCCACTTGTTCTTTTGTTGGAGTGTACATCACTTCAATCTCTTTATCTAGTACCTTTTCCCTCAAGAAATGATACTGAATCTCTATATGCTTAGTCCTGGCATGAAAAACAGGATTAGCTGCCAAATACAAAGAACTCATATTGTCTCCAAAAATTATTGGAGTACTATGATCAGTCTCAAAACTTTTCATCAAGGTCTTCAACCATATCACTTCCTTTGCAGCTTCTACCATTCCCTTATACTCAGCTTCTGTGGATGATAAAGCAACTGTATGTTGCTTCTTTGAACACCAAGAAACTAGCTTGTCTCCAACATAACATAGATATCCATGAGTAGACCTTCTATCATCTGAGTCACCTGCCCAATCTGCATCACTAAACACTTTGATTCTTGTGTCAGAAGTGAAACCATAATACAAACCTTCACTTAGGGTTCCTTTAATATATCTGAGTACCCTTTGGGCTGCAATCCAATGAGTCTTCTTTGGACAATGCATGAATTGTGACAACACACCTACTGCATATGATAGATCTGGCCTTGTCAAGGTAGCATAGATTAAACTACCTACCAAACTCTGATATTTTTTCATGTCATTGAACTCTTCACCTCCATACCTGCTTAATTTATGATTTACCTCCAATGGTGTAGTTGAGATCTTGCAATCTTCCATGTTAAACTTGATTAGAAGATTCTTCAAGTATCTCTCTTGTGAAACATATATTCCATGTTGAGTATACACAATCTGCATTCCTAGAAAATAAGATAAGTTTCCCAAATCACTTATCTTAAACTCCTTCTCTATTTGTCTTTTGAGTTCATTGATTCCTTGAGCATCTGTTCCTGTAACAATAATATCATCAACATAAATGCACATGTAAATGTATCCATTTTCACTTGCCTTTACTAACAAGCTACTATCTGCCTTTGATGCTTGAAATCCACATTCATTCAAGAACTTGACCAATCTGTAATTCCAAGCTCTTGGAGCTTGCTTCAAACCATATAAAGCTCTTTTGAGCTTACACACATAATCTGATCCAATTGAGTCCATAAAGCCTTCTGGTTGCTCCATATATACTTCATCTGCAATGTAACCATTTAGAAATGCATTTTTCACATCCAATTGTGATAATTTCCATCCCTTGCAAGCAGCAATAGCAATCAATGTCCTAATTGTAGACATCTTAGCAACAGGACTAAAGGTTTCATCATAATCTACCCCATAAGTTTGGGCATAACCTTTGACCACAAGTCTAGCCTTATATCTAGACACCTTACCATCTGCAAACCTCTTTGTTTTATATACCCACTTACATCCAATGACCTTCTGATTCTTTGGTCTTGGTACTAATTCCCAAGTTTCATTTTCAAGTAGAGCATCATACTCTTCCTGCATTGCCTTCTCCCAATTCTGTTTACCTTTGGCTTCTTCATAAGTGGTTGGATCTTCTTCTGTTTTCACAATGTAGGCATAATCTTTTGTTGTTAGGAAAGATGTATCATAGCTATACCTTATAGGTTCTTTCCTTTCCCTTGTAGATCTTCTGATTTCTGCACTTCTTGAAGTTTCAGCCTCATTTGACTCTGGATCAAATCTTGGCCCTTTTTCTACATGATCCTGCACTCTACATCTAGAGTCAACTTCATCAACAATTTCTTCACATACCTTTACTTTTGCCTTTCCTTTTCTTTGAATTTCTTCAACACCTGTATACTCATTTGGTGATCCTGTATACCACATATTTTGCTCATCAAATGTCACATCTTTAGTAACAAGAAATTGCTTTGTGGATGGACTCCACAACCTGTAACCCATCTGTCTATCATCATATCCAATAAACACATACTTCTCTGCTTTTGGTTCTAGCTTATGTCTTAATTGTGAAGGAACATAAGCATATGCAATACATCCAAATACTTTACAATGATCAAGACTAGGCTTCTTACCCCACCATGCTTCATAAGGGGTTCCTCCATCCAAAGCTTTGCAAGGCAACCTATTCACAAGGTATGTTGCACTGTTAATGGCTTCTGCCCATAAGTAATTTGGACAATTCTTTTCCTTCATCATGGCTCTTGCAAACTCTACAAGAGTTCTATTCCTCCTTTCTGCTACTCCATTCTGTTGAGGAGAGTACCTGCAAGTTACTTCTCTTTTGATACCTGCATTCCACAAATAATCATCAAACTCTTTTGAGAAATACTCTCCCCCTCCATCTGATCTTAACCTCTTTAGCTTTTGTCCTGTAATCCTTTCTGCATAAGCATGAAAATGTTTGAATGTCTTGAAAACTTCTGATTTGTCCTTGATTACATACAAAGTAATCCACCTGGTTGCATCATCAACAAACAACACATAATATCTGGATCCATTTATGCTATAGTCCCTTGAGGGACCCCATACATCTGTATGAACCAATTCAAGCATATTTGAATATTTGTACCCTGATTTGTTATAAGAATTCTTATGTGCTTTACCTAATTGACAAGCTTCACACTTGTACACCATATGTTGCCCTTCAATGTTTGGCAATCCAAGCACTATCTGATTCTTTGACATCTCCTTTATAGCTCTCTCATTGAAATGACCTAGCCTTTTATGCCATAGGTCTAATTCAGACACCTTTTGACCTTCATAGGTAAACAATGCATGTCCCACATTACCTTGGACTTTGAGAGTGAACAATCTTCCTTCCTTTTTACCTGCAATTATGTTTCTATATCCCTGATTTGGATCTTGTACAAAAACACCATCATTTGTGAATCTTACTTCATATCCTTTCTCCACAATTTGCCCTACACTTATCAAATTTTTAGGAATAGTAGGAACATAAAGTACCTTGCTCAGAAGTGTACTTCCACTCTTTGTCTTCACTGATCCAATGCTCTCCACTTTATGTTTGGTATTGTCACCTGTCTGAACTGTATGTCCATTCACCCTTGCTTCCATATCAGACATCAAAGATAGATTCCCACTCAGATGGTTACTGCACCCTGAGTCAATATAAAACACTCTTTGATCTTCTCCCATTGATTCATGAGTTGCATTCAAGATAAGAGTCATGTCATCCTTCTGATCTGATGCATAATTGTAATAATTATTGTTGTAGGACTGAGATTGGAAGTTTCTTCCACCTCCTCTACTATATGATGTCCTACCTCCTCTTCCTCTGAAATAGCCTCTTTGGTTTCTGCCTCCTCTACCTCTTTGACTATAATTCTGATTATTGCTTCCACCATTTTGATTATTATACCAACAGTCATTTGCCAAATGATTTGTTCTTCCACAAATCCAACAAGCTTTAGCATTATCTTTGTTCTTACCTCCTCTTCCTTTACCTCTGAAATTTGTCTTCCCTTTTGTGAAGTTAGCTTGATTTGAATTCCCTTCATCATCATTTGATTGCTTTCCTTTGCCATTCTTTTTCTTGTCTTTGGAGTACATAGCTTGACTTGTACTTCTATCATTGTCTCCTTTAAGATCCTGCTCAAAGGTTAGCATATGTCCTAGCAATTGATTAAGATCAGGAGTAAAGTGATCAAGTGACAATTCTATGGACAAGATAAAAGGCTTCCACTTCTCATCACCTCTTAGACCTGTAAGTATTTGTCTTACCAACTTTTCCTCTTCAATGTCTTCATCCACTGCTCCCAAGCTATCTGCAATATCTTTCATCCTTGCCACATAATCTGAAATTGATTGTGAGCTCTTCTTCTTGAAGGTTGTGAACTCAGCCCATAGTGAGGACTTCCTTGACTTAGTTGTATTTTGGAAATGCTCTTCCAAGGCATTCCAAACATCTGTAGCACTTTCCAAACCTCTGATGTGAGGTAAAAGGTAATCATTTATAGCCATGTAGATGATGCTCCTTGCTTGAGCATCTTTTCTCATCCAAGTCTTCAACATTGCAAGCTCTTCCCTAGTAGGAATACTAGGATCTGCAAACTCAGGTTTTTCTTCATCTCCTGTAATAAATGATATAAGGTCTTTGCTCATGAGGTGTGCTTCCATCCTCATGGACCATGCTGGATAGTTCTCCCTATCTAACTTATCAATCTGCAAGCTTTCTCCCATCTTGTATCCACCTGTGTATTGAAATCTTCAAGCTTTACAAACAATGTATGTACCTTTACTTCGAATTGGACTCCTTTTGCCTTTCTCGATGTCAAATAGTCTTCTCCTTGAGCTTTGACTCCAATCTTTCACTTCTTAGTCCTTCAAGTGTTGAATTTCTTGAATCTGCAGCAGTCGGGATCCTTCTTTCTTCAAATTGATGTCTCCTGCTCTGATACCACTGATGGAGAGTGTTAATCTCCAAAAGAACAACTTATTCTTGTGATTAGAATACCTCCATACCAAGAATAAGTCAAAACCTTCCACTAATTTAGAGGATCAACTACTAATTGTCAAAAGATTAACAAATCTGTGAAAAAGATGAAACACAGAAAAGTCTGCTTCACTATTTTTTCACATTGACCTATCAAACGTGTAAAGTTTTTGATGAAACTTTGTACGAATCATCTCCTAGAGATTGCGCATCTACTCCAAGTTGAATCACTTCAAAAGGTTTAGTATAACTTGAGAAATTGACTTCACAAGTTACCTATGTCAGAAACTGTCATCCAAAACAGTCGACTTTACACCTGTAACTTTTACGACTTGGTTCTCCTTGAATATAACCCGTTTTACAAAATGCTTCTAGCTATGAGTAGCCTATCTTCCAACTTAAAGATTAAGCCCTCACTCATGCAAAACTTTAAATTGTGCTAGGAGAAATGATCAAAACATTAACTTCGAAATATGCGCCTGTTTTAGGAACCTGTGAACACACTTCACATATGAATGTTCCTACACTCAATTCACTCAGCCTGATTACAATTGGAAGCTAAAACTTTGCACAGAGGTCAAGCAACTCTCAACTTAGACTTGTACAAAAGCATTTCACAATTGATCTACTGTAGAAGGAGAACACGCAGAAACATCGGGCGCAAAAATTTTCATTTACTCAGAGAAATTACAACTGAGTGATGAGAGCTAACTCAACTAATTTTTTTCTCTATCTCATGACTTCTATCTCCCTCATTCTTGACTTCTAACTATTGTCACATATGCTCTCACACATGCCCCGACTTTTCTCAAAGTATTTATAGATAATTTGTACATGATTCTTACTGAACAAAAGATCTAAGTCATCTATGACTATACTAATGTACATATGTGTACACTTCTCTTGTCCTCTGAATGTAATCTACTTCCATACTTTAGGAATTGATTCTTCCTTCATCATTTGATCTTCCAAGCCTTCAATTGGTGATTGGTATGCACCAACAGGGATCACACCGACTCGGACACAAGCTCGTCCCAAGAAGCATCTCAGCAGCAATCTGAGCAGGAACAACAAGGAGATGAGGAACAAATCATTAAAGAAGTTTTTGAAGAGCTATTGAAAGCAGTCGAGTCCACAGCTGCCAACACCGCCAA
Source organism: Ceratopteris richardii (assembly GCA_020310875.1). Classification (NCBI taxonomy): domain Eukaryota; kingdom Viridiplantae; phylum Streptophyta; class Polypodiopsida; order Polypodiales; family Pteridaceae; genus Ceratopteris; species Ceratopteris richardii. The sequence goes on from CM035435.1 coordinate 51,120,060, forward strand.
CAACACACAACAAACCACAGAACAGGTAACAGAACCTAACGCTGTTCTTCCCACTCCCCCACCAGAGCCTCCAATCAACCCAATTATCCCTGCTCCACCCATTCGTCTCGAAGAACCCATTGCTTCTTCTTCCTCATCCCCAAACTACTCTCCACCAAAATCCCAGCAGCTCCTCACCACATCCTCATCACGACCTCATCCTCATCTTCCACTCCCGTCCACTCTCGTATTTTCTGAGTTAGCATCTATGGGACAGATGCTAATCAATTTATCACAACAACTCCCTGCGCAAATGAAGCAAGTAACAGAGAATATTCACAATGAATTCCAACATAAAGTAGATCTACTAGAGGCTGACATTAGCCCCCTGCAGGAAGAATTACTAGTAGCCAAAGCCGAAAACCAATCTCTACAAGAACAGCTGAAGGAATTACAGGCCAGAATTGCCGAGCAGGAAATGGTTACCAGACAGAGAGATGCGGCGGTGGCTGAGCTCACAAAGAAAGAAGAATCATTACAGAATGCAAATGCCGAAATCAATAAAATGAAGCAAGAGTTATAGGACAAAGAAGATGCAAGAATCGTGTTAGGAAATCTGCTCGAAGAAACCAGAGTTCAACTAGACGAAGTGGTACAAAAAGGCCAAGAACAGTACGATCTGGCGATGAAAACAACCGAAGAACTCCAGAAATGTAAGATAGAATTCAACGAGGTAAACAACATTCTACGGTGAAAACTGGCATTAGAAGCACAATTACAAAAAGTAATAATAGATCTCCGAAGAGAAAGGGATGCATATTCCAGAACCATACAGTTTCAGAATCAAGAGATCGAAAGAAGGGAGAATCAGCTAGACAATCAAAAAGAAAGAGTAAGCAAGATGGAGAAACAAGTAGCAGAAATGAAAGTTTCCAGAGATGTGGCCCTATCGAACGATTTCTACCTACAAGAAGCCTTTCTGCAGACGCAAGCAGAAATTTTGCTAACCGAAGCTATAGCTTTAAGTTCTGTAAGAGTAGATGCACAACTAGTAGAACCGGATACTCTCAAACAGTTGTTAGAAACTTTAAAGAAGAAAATCGCCCAAACCTTTAGATTAGCCAGAAACATGTATTTAGACGGAGTTATAGAAGAACAGTAATTTTGTAAAACCTGCGGGTTCGAGTCCACCGTGCATGCCAGAGTGTTAGTCGGCCGCCGGATTGGAAGTTGTAAAACTGAATCTTTTGTTCGCACGCGCGAAAAGTTGTTACACTGACAGTTGTAATCTTTTATATAAAGCAATGAAAAGAGATGCTCAGTGACGATTCGTGGAATCACCAGACTGTCTGTCTGGGTGATTGTCGTGGTCGTTACTGTGTGTCGAGTTGGCTAATTTAGAGTAATGTGTTCATTTCTCTATGGTATTATCGACACTTGTTCGAGTTGTTGTAGTGTTGCTTGTCTAAGTCCTGAGTATTCCGAGTATACTGTACGTATCCGTGTTCGTTGTCTATCGATATCTGTTGCGGCTGTGAGTTTTATTTACATCCAGTAGATCGTCGGACTGTTGTCTGAGAGAGTTGTTCTGCGGATCTTTGTGACGATTGTTCTGTTAAGTACGTATATCGTGGTGTCCTTCTTCTTGATTGATCTGCCAATTGCTGATGAAGTCTGTGTAACTATGGTAGTGTTCCTAAAAATGTTGTGCAGGATTGTGTTGTTCTCAGTATTGAGATCTGTACTTGTATGGTGAGATTTGGCTACAGTAATGGTTATCTCCAGTGTGTGTTAGTCTTCAGCACTATATGTTTGAAACTGTTGAGTCCTTCTATGTTTTCGGTTTGTCTAATTGTGAGCGTTGTTTGGTGAAGGTTGAAATACTGTTAAATGTTACAGTAGTGTGTATTCGGAAAAAGGGTTTTGAGGTAATTCGGTATTACGATACTGATAGTCTGGTACAATGTGTTCGGTAGACTGATAGAGTTAAAATAACGAGCTGTAAAGAATGAGAATGAGATACCAATACTTGATAACATCTTGAATGTTGGTATATTGTGTGTTGTGACGTAATTTTGGGAAACAAGCATAGGGCCTCTGTCTTTACAGACCCTTTCCACTCCCAAGAACCCAATTCTCGTTTAAATGCGCTTCTGATAGTTAGAACACAGCGTTTAACATAAACAATATTAAGCATGAACCATATAAAACACATGCATGGAATCGGAAACCTAAAAGTTTAATGTAATTGAGAATGATATGCAGAAATCAATGATCATAGTGAGGTGATAAGGAAGTCTTATATATCCATTGTGATTCCTCAAGTGAGTGATTTTTATATTTGACTAAATATCTATGATATTGCTTACCAGTTCTTGTAGTGGTAACATCATAATCTATTAGTTTCTCTGGAATCAATATTTCTGCATCCTCTTCAAGTAAAGGAGGATCATCTAAAATAGGCGTGAGTGGTAAAGTACCTCAAAAAGATTTCAACAAACTTATATGGAAAGAAGTATGTATACCCCAATGAGAAGGTATATCTAAACAAAAAGAATTTTCATTTATTTTCTCAATAATGCGAAAAGGTCCATAATATCGTGGGGCAAGTTTTACATTAGAATGTTGAGAAATATTTTTTAAATGTCTTTTAATGATTCATAACCAAACTAAATCATTTTCATTAAATTCTTTGGCTATGTGCTTCTTATTAATACTACGCATGTAACGTTCTTGACTCTTCCTAATATGCTCATGCACTTCAGCAAGTGTAGAAATATGATCTTGTGCAAAAGAATCAGCCATAGGAATGTCAGTTTGAGTGAGACTCATGGGAGTGGAAGCTTTCTTGCATAAACAATGTCATATGGTGCACGACCAGTAGTAGTGTGTGGGGTGTTATTATATGCAAATTGAAGGAAGTTTTTCATCCCAATTACTTGGATTATCTAAAGAGTAACAATGCAATAAATCCAATATAGTACTATTTGTAGCTTCACTCTGACCATTAATTTTAGGATGAAATGCAGAACTAAAGTCTATTTTGGATCCTAGATGTTGAAATAATGCTACCCAAAAATGGTTACAAAAACGAACATCTCACTCTGAAAGAATAACTTTAGGAAAACCATGATGTGGAAAAATACATTTAATAAATAAGTTAGCAGCTTGAGGTGCAGTTAAAGTCTTTTTAGAAGGAATGAAGTATGCATGTTTAATAAATCTATCAACAATTGTCCAAATCATATCATTGTGAGATGTAGTTGTCGGAAGACCAGTAATGAAATCCATAGAAATCTGTTCCCGTGGTCCATTAGGTATAGGAAGTGGCATTAATAATCCGAATGGTTTACCATGATGTCGTTTTACACGCTGACAAATAAGAAACATACTGTGCAATATCTTTTTCCATGTTAGGCCAAAAGAAGAAATATTTACATGCAGAATAGTACTTTGTATGCCCCTATGACCCATTTATGGTGGTTCATGCATCTCTTTCATAAAAAACTCTTTGAATGCTTGTGTAATGCATAACTTGTGTTGAAAATACAAGAATCCATTATGAAAGGTGTAATGATCCTCATGATGTGATGTGGAATTATTGAAAGCAATCCATGCTTGTGAAAAATACAGGTCAGATGCATAAGTGGGAATCATATCATTAAATGAATGAGTCTGAATAGCAGAAATATTATTAACTGAAACAATAGTTGTTTGTGGGGATGGGAGACGACTTAAAGCATCAGCTACAACATTAGCTTTTCCTGGTTGATATTGAATCAGAGGTTGGAAATTTTGTAGAAATGAAGCCCATTTAATATGTCTATCAAAAATCAATGGTTGATGCAATAAATGCTTAATAGCTTGTTGGTCGGCTTTAATGAGAACTTCGGAACCCATAAGGTAATGTTTCCAAATTTTCAATGCATGCACAACAGCTAACAGTTCATCATATGTACTATAATTGCGTTGAGAAGGTTTGAGTTTCCTACTTTCAAATGCAAGAGGATGATCGTTTTGCATTAGAACAGCACCTATACCAAAACCACTAGCATTTGTAACTACATGAAATGGTTGTGTAAAATCAGGTAATTGCAGAACAGGCGCATGAGAAAGTGCATACTTAAGTTTAGCAAAAGATTGTTGTTGGGCTACTCCCCATACAAATTTTAGATTTTTCTTCATTAATAAAGTAAGGGGAAGGGCTATATAAGAAAATCCCTTTACAAACTTTCGATAAAAGCTAGCTAATCCTAAAAACAAACAGACATCATTCACTGATTGAGGTTTAGGCCATTCTTCAATTACTTTAATCTTCTTAGGGTCTACATGAACACCTTGACTAGAGACGATATGTCCAAGATACTCTATCTCGTTTTGGAAGAAACAACGTTTGACTTGTGTATGACTAATAAACGGGAAGGGTTGAAAATCATGCATTGCAGATAGTGAAACATCTTTATTTCGAAATTTAAAAGTAACCGTGTGTATCATAATTCATTCACATATGAGCCTATACAAATTTGAACATTATGCACCTCCTTTGTAACATTATACCTATTCCCTATAAATGCAGCCTTAACCTTATACGTAGAAGGATGAGTAGTAAGGTTAAGATTTTTCACTAGCTTATGAGAAATAAATCATGTGAACTACCATCATGGTGTAAAACATTTACTACTATGCCATTAATGGTGCCATGCATGCAGAGAAGAGAATGGTTAGAAATTCCATTACCCAGGGTACTTAATTCTTGCTCTAATACTTCTTCAGACGAGTTAGGTTCAGTGTCAGCAGAAACAACCTCCATGTTGTGTACTTGAGCTTCAATGGGTTGCCTATTAGTAGATCTCATCCGACTGGCAGCTTTGGTATGACCAATCTTTCCACAATTCCAACAAGTTATACAAGGTCATTTTTGTTGAGCATTCATCGTTGTATTTTGAAGAGTGGTAGGCTTGTGAGGCTGGCCAAAGGTTGATTTGTTGGATGGTACTAAATGGGATTGAGGAGGGCGTTGGAAAGTAGATGAAGCGAACGTAGTAAAAGGATGCTTAAAAGGAAAATTGGCTTTGACGAGTGATTGACGTTGACGAATTTGTTGTAAGCAAAGTGTTTTGGTGATAGATTGGAACTCCTTTTAGCATCATGCGCAAAAGAGATAGCTTCATACAAGGTTGTAGGTCAGAGGGTATGCAGCTTTGCATGGATTCCCATCTCCAAGCCATCTTCATATTTTCATTGCAAATTTGCTTCAGGAACCTGCTCAAGTGAACGAAGTAATAAAAGACATTGCCAAAAACGTTCAGTATAAATGGATACATTATCTCCTTCTCTCCATCCAAAAGTTGTCCATGCACGATGCGCATGTAGATGGAACTGGGAAGGAAGGAAAGATTCCTTAATTTTTTCCTGAAATGCATCCCATGTGGTAGGACGATTGGAACTATTCCGTAAAACATTCCACCATAGCTGCGCTCTTCCTACCAAATAATTGGTAGCAAACATGACTTTCTCATGTTTTGAATATGACTCATCAGAGTAGAAATCGTCGCATTGAGAGATCCATGATAGGACAAATTGGCCATCCTTTCGTCTATCGAACCTGGAGAATTGGAAGTTCTTAGCACCTATCTTGGAACTTGCACCTTCTTCTTGTGCAGTGATTATCACTTTCACCACTCTGATTAAGCTACGGTCATCACTTTGTACTTTTTGGAGCATAGCATCGCGTTCTTGTACAGCTTGTTGAGTTGCTTGAAGTTATTGTCGCATAATCTCTAATTGTTGCTCGAGTGAAACCCCTGGTAAAGGTGAATTGCCAAAATCCTCCATTGTTGTAGGATCCATAACTAGAAAACAAAATCCCTCTTTCAAACTATTTTGGATTCTCAATCTAATATGGTAGATAAAAAGCTTGTTCCGCGAGCTTCTCAATGATATATTATATGCTAAAATCCGAGTTATATAGTGAAAGTTATGCCCTTTTTATGATGCACTTCCCTAGGAAAATCGACGGGAGCTTCCACATGTGTGAGCTTAACTTGGGACTTGGAAAAGGAAGAGGGAAGTGAAAGTTGATGTAAATATCACAAAGGGGATATGCTAGACCATGCACGCACTTGATAATGCCTTTTGGAATATCAGAGATATAAGATTCTTCCGTGCATGCACACATAGAGGCAGAAAGAAGACGAAACAGGAATCAGAAACAGAGAGACAATCAACGCGATAATGGGTGCAATCTCCCCCTGTGTACTCTGATGGACGAGCCTCTCAGAGTACACGTATTTATAGGTTTATTTCTATTATGTCCTGAAAATAGAAGTTACATGAGGGCCGTCGCTTTTAGAAGCGACTTTTAGGAAAACCTACTTTATATACAAAAGACATCACTTTCTAAAGCGAACCACTACTTTTACAACAAGATAAGCCTAAACATAACTATTCTAGAACTCTTCGAGTTTGTTTATTTATTTATGTGCATCCACTTGTATCCACGCCCTCATGCTTCTTCACCCGCTAGATCAAACACAACCACATTAAAACCTTTTGGACATTTAAAACATTAAAAATCCATTTAACCTTCCATGATTCCATAATATACAACATCTATTATCAGGATCTTCAGTGCACGCACACAAAGAGGCAAAACAGGAATCAGAAACTGAGAGACAATCAATGCGATAATGGGTGCAATCTCCCCCTTGTGTACTCTAATGGACGAGTCTCTCAGAGTACATGTATTTATAGGTTTATTTCTATTACGTCTTAAAAATAGAAGTTACATGAGGATCGTCGCTTTTAGAAGCGACTTTTAGGAAAAACTACTTTATTTACAAAAGACCTCGCTTTCTAAAGCGAACCACTACTTTTACAACAAGATAAGCCTAAATATAAATATTCTAGAAGTCTTCGATTTAGTCTTCAAATTAATATATTTATGTGCATACACTTGTATCCATGCCCTCATGCTTCTTCACCTGCTAGATCAAACACAACCACATTAAAACCTTCTGGACATAAAAATCCATTTAAACTTCCATGATTCCATAATATACCACATGCCTCCCAGTTGAGAAGCAACTGACCTCAGTTGATAAATAAAAATAGACATGGATGATCAGTCATATGTCCCATCACTGAACAATAGTAAGCATTAACCATGTAAAACACATGCATGGAATCAGGAACCAGAAAGTTTAATGCAATTGGGAATGATATGCAGAAATTAAATGATCATAGTGAGGTGATAAGGAAGTCTTATATATCCATTGTGATTCCTCCCTCTTCCTTTTCCAAGTCCCAAGTTATCACCTGATTATGATCATTTAATTTCTGCATATCATTCCCAATTACATTAGACTTTCAGGTTTCTGATTCCATGCATGTGTGTTTTACATGGTTCATGCTTACTATTGTTTAGTGATGGGACATGCGACTGATCATCCATGTCTATTTTTATATTTATCAACTGAGGTCAGTTGCTTGTCAACTAGGAGGCATGTTGTATATTATGGAATCATGGAAGGTTAAATGGAATTTTAATGTTTTAAATGTCCAGAAGGTTTTAATGTGGTTGCATTTGATGTAGCAAGTGAAGAAGCATGAGGGCGTGGATACAAGTGGTTCGTCTTCTTTCTACCTCTGTGTGTGCATGCATTGAAGATCTTGATAACAATACCACTTCATTTACTCCACATAATTCAAATAAATCCATATGATTTAATCCATATATTATAAATGATTACACTTTATTTCGTCCACTTAACTCAAATGATACCACAACATTTACTCCACTTAATACAAATGATTACACTTCATTTCATCCATTTAACTCAAATGATACCACTTCATTTACTCCACATAATTCAAATGAATCCAGAATATTTAATTCCCATATATTAAATGAATCCACAACATTTAATCCACATAACTCAAATGATACCACTTCATTTACTCCACATAATTCAAATAAATCCACATCATGCAATCCATTTATTATAAATGATTACACCTTATTTCATCCACTTAACTCAAATGATACCACAACATTTACTCCACTTAATACAAATGATTACACTTCATTTCATCCATTTAACTCAAATGATACCACATCATTTACTCCACATAATTCAAATGAATCCACAATATTTAATTCATATATGTTAAATGAATCCACAACATTTAATCCATATAACTCAAATGATACCACTTCATTTACTCCACATAATACACTAGGTTGCATTATTCGTTATTTCACAATTCATTTATTCATGAATCATTATGAAATTTTATGATAAGCCCTTATTATTCGATTGAATTATTTGGTGCCATGTCAGCTTATTCGGACATGCCTAAATACTTTTTGCACGATAATTCGATGATTTCCAATCAAATGAGCTTTTGATAAAAAATATTTTAGATCAAAAATATTTTTGATCCAAATATTCTTCATCGAATACTTCTTCTATCCAAATAAATTTGATTGAATAATATTTTATTAAAGAATAAAACTATACTCATTTTTCATAAGAACTACTTTGTTTTTTGCGAACTTATAGTGTCGTAGAAAGAAAAAGGTATAAACTCTTGCTATAAATAATAAGTATTTTAATATTAAAACTATAAAGATAAATATTTTTTTTGTGATTTAAAAACTATTGTGATTGTTTGACTCAACATTGATTCTTACTTCACAATAGTATATGTATGTGTGTGTATGATTGTGCGTAAAAATGTATTGTGATTGTTTGAATCAATTTTGATTCTTACTTCACAATAGTATATGTATGTGTATTTGAGTGTATAATTTTGAATGAAATCTATTGTGATTGTTTGATTCAACATTGATTCTTACTTCACAATAGTATATCTATGTGTGTGTATGATTGTGAGTAAAAATGTATTGTGATTGTTTGAATCATTATTGATTCTTACTTCACAATAGTATGTGTATGTGTATGTGTATGTGTATGTGTATGTGTATGTGTATGTGTATGTGTATGTGTATGTGTATGTGTATGTGTATGTGTATGTGTATGTGTATGTGGATGTGGATGTGGATGTGGATGTGGATGTGGATGTGGATGTGGATGTGGATGTGGATGCGTATGCGTATGCGTATGCGTATGCGTATGCGTATGCGTATGCGTATGTGTATGCGTATGCGTATGCGTATGCGTATGCGTATGCGTATGCGTATGCGTATGCGTATGCGTATGCGTATGTGTATGTGTATGTGTATGTGTATGTGTATGTGTATGTGTATGTGGATGTATGTGTATGTGTATGCATATGTGGATGTGTATGTGTATGTGTATGCATATGTGGATGTGTATGCACATATGTGTATGTGTATGTGTATGTGTATGCACATATGTGTATGTGTATGTGTATGTGTATGTGTATGTGTATGCATATGTGGATGTGTATGTGTATGTGTATGCATATGTGGATGTGTATGCACATATGTGTATGTGTATGTGTATGTGTATGTGTATGTGTATGTGTATGTGTATGTGTATGTGTATGTGTATGTGTATGTGTATGTGTATGTGTATGTGTATGTGTATGTGTATGTGTATGTGTATGTGTATGTGTATGTGTATGTGTATGTGTATGTGTATGTGTATGTGTATGTGTATGTGTGTGTGTATGTGTATGTGTATGTGTATGCATATGTGGATGTGTATGCACATATGTGTATGTGTATGTGTATGTGTATGTGTATGTGTATGTGTATGTGTATGCGTATGCGTATGCGTATGCGTATGCGTATGCGTATGCGTATGCGTATGCGTATGCGTATGCGTATGCGTATGCGTATGCGTATGCGTATGCGTATGCGTATGCGTATGCGTATGCGTATGCGTATGTGTATGTGGATGTGGATGTGGATGTGGATGTGGATGTGGATGTGGATGTGGATGTGGATGTGTGTGTGTATGTGTGTGTATGTGTATCTGTATGTGTATGTGTATGTGTATGTGTATGTGTATGTGTATCTGTATGTGTATGTGTATGTGTATGTGTATGTGTGTATGTGTATGTGTATGTGTATGTGTATGTGTATGTGTATGTGTATGTGTATGTGTATGTGTGTATGTGTATGTGTCTCTGTGTATGTGTATGTGTGTATGTCTCTGTGTATGTGTATGTGTATGTGTATGTGTATGTGTATGTGTATGTGTATGTGTATGTGTATGTGTATGTGTATGTGTATGTGTATGTGTATGTGTATGTGTATGTGTATGTGTATGTGTATGTGTATGTGTATGTGTATGGGTATGTGTATGTGTATGTGTATGTGTATGTGTATGTGTATGTGTATGTGTATGTGTATGTGTATGTGTATGTGTATGTGTATGTGTATGTGTATGTATGTGTATGGGTATGGGTATGTGTATGTATATGTGTATGTGTATGTGTATGTGTATGTGTATGTGTATGTGTATGTGTATGTGTATGTGTATGTGTATGTGTATGTGTATGTGTATGCGTATGGGTATGCGTATGCGTATGTGTATGTGTATGTGTATGTGTATGTGTATGTGTATGTGTATGTGTATGTGTATGTGTATGTGTATGTGTATGTGTATGTGTCTGTGTGTGTGTGTATGTGTATGTGTATGTGTATGTGTATGTGTATGTGTATGTGTATGTGTATGTGTATGTGTATGTGTATGTGTATGTGTATGTGTATGTGTATGTGTATGTGTATGTGTATGTGTATGTGTATGTGTATGTGTATGTGTATGTGTATGTGTATGTGTATGTGTATGGGTATGTGTATGTGTATGTGTATGTGTATGTGTATGTGTATGTGTATGCGTATGCGTATGCGTATGCGTATGCGTATGCGTATGCGTATGCGTATGCGTATGGGTATGCATATGTGTATGTGTATGTGTATGTGTATGTGTATGTGTATGTGTATGTGTATGTGTGTGTATGTGTATGTGTATGTGTATGTGAATATGTGTGTGTGTGTATGTGTATGTGTATGTGTATGTGTATGTGTATGTGTATGTGTATGTGTATGTGTATGTGTATGTGTATGTGTATGTGTATGTGTATGTGTATGTGTATGTGTATGTGTATGTGTATGTGTATGTGTATGTGTATGTGTATGTGTATGTGTATGTGTATGTGTATGTGTATGTGTATGTGTATGTGTATGTGTATGTGTATTTGTATGTGTATGTGTATGTGTATGTGGATGTGTATGTGTATGTGTATGTGTATGTGGATGTGTATGTGTATGTGCATGTATGTTATACGATTGTAAGTGAAAATCTAATATGATTGTGTATGTGCATGTGTATGTGTGTATATGATTGTGAATGAAAAATTGATGTATTTGTTGGGAAACATTTTATGTTCTTTTTGATAATTCAAGGGTTGAGAAGGTATCAATAAGTGAACTAGAACTTTCTAGGTCTCTAGAATGGCTTTATCTTGTAGACGTATTAATACTTTCTCAGATCCTTGAATTGTAATGGGATCAAATGAAGTTTCATCCGATAGTATGTGTATGCATATGAGTGTATAATTGTGAATGAAAATCTATTGTGATTGTCTAACTCAATATGTATTCTTACTTCACAATAGTATGTGTAAGTGTTTGTGCATATGATTGGGAATTTAGAATCTATTGTGATTGTCTGACTCAACATTGATCCTTACTTCACAATAGTATGTGTAAGTGTATGTGCATATGATTGGGAATTTAAAATCTATTGTGATTGTTTGACTCAACATTGATTCTTACTTCACAATAGTATGTGTAAGTGTATGTGCATATGATTATGATTAAAATAGTATGTGTAAATGTATGTGTGTGTCTGATTGAGAATTAAAATCTATTGTGATTGTTTGACTCAACAATGATTTTTACTTCACAATAGTATGTGTAATTGTATATGGGTGTATGATTGACAATTGAAGTCTATAGTAATTGTTGACTCAACATTGATTCTTATTTCCTAATAGTATGTGTAATTGTATGTGTGTGTGTATACAATATGATTGAATTAAATCTATTAGAATTGTATATGTAATTGTACATGTGTGTGTATAATTAAGAAATTAAAATCCTATGATTGTTTGATGCAATATTGATTCTTTCATTTGGCTTTTCACATGGAAACTAACAATAAAAATCTCCCACTAAAGCTAAATATGACCAAAGTGAATAGGGAGAAAAATAATGAATGATAATGAATACCTGAGTTTAAGTATATAAACTATCCCTCCAACTTAATCGGGGCATTACATAGTGTACAAGTAACTATGCAAGATCATGAATCCATTAATCCCCATCAAGTGACAACAGAGTCGAAAGATATCATGTGGTAGAGCTTTAGTCAAAGCATCTGCAACATTATCTTGAGTATGAACCTTTAAGAATAATGCACTCAATGGATAAGCATTCTATAATGAAATGATACCTCACCTCAATGTGCTTGGTCTTTGCATGATAGACCAGATCTTTAGTCAAAGTGATGGCACTCTAACTATCACTAAGCAAACGAGGTACATGCTCAGGGAGATCCATTTCACAAGCTAGAAGAGAAAGTCACAATGCTTCCTTACATGCCTCACTTGGTTCAACATACTCTATTTTTGTATTGGAAAAAATGTAAATTCTTGAAGATGAGATCTCCAAGAGATAGCACCTCTAGAAAAGTGAAAATGGTACCTTGATGTAGACTTTTGATTGTCTACACAACCACGATACCTAGAATCTATGTAAACAATAATGGATGCCTCTCCTCTACCCATGCATAGATACTTGTTCTTAGTGCCACTCAAATATCTCAAAATCATCTCCACTAACCTTATGCTTCTTGCCATGATTAGACATATATTTGCTCACAAATCCCATTATAAGTGCAATGTTTGGTCTCATAACTACCATAGCATACATGAGACTACCAACAATAGATTGATAAGGAAATTTGGTTATGAATTCCTTTTCCTCATGTGATTTGGTGCAACTTCATATATGTAGGTAAATGTGTACTCAATGCCTTGCCACCCTACATAATAAACATGTGAATTACTTTGGATATGTGCTCAATTTGAGACAAGTGTGTGCACCATTTACTCTTATCATAAGTAATGTGCATGTCAAGGATATGTTTCGAATCCCCCAAATCCATCATATCAAATGTCTCACTCAACTTCTTTTTGAGCAAATACGTGTCATCACAAGTCTTCAGGTCTTCCCAAAAATCAACATAAAGTATCATGCACATCAAGATGTCATCTAAGCATCTCTTTGTGTAGATACAATGATCATCATGAAATATTTATACGATGATGCACCACAGTGCACTCTCCTTCTCGAGAGCTCCATGATGATATGTTCACAATAGAAAACCGAGCTCTTGAGGCCACACATAGTACTTCACACAAGATGCTACAGAATACACAGAAAACACAGTACACAGGGAGCATGAAGACAGACTTTTTAGGTTTCACAAATGTGATCGAACATACAATTTGTGGCTGACCAGGCCACTATATGTTTTATTAAAGAACATATACAAAGAAGTGTCCATTGGCCATTTGGCCTTTCACATGGACACTAACGGTAACAATCTCCCACTAAAGGCCAATATGGCCAAAGTAACTATGGGAGAAAAATAAAGAATGATAAACAATACCTGAGTGTAAGTATACAAACTATACCTCCCACCTGATGGGCATGTTACACAGTAGACAAGTGACTGTGTAAGATCAAGAATCAAGTAACCCCGATCAAGTGACAACAGTGTCGAAAGCTATCCTATGGTAGAGCTTTAGTCAAAGCATCTGCAACATTATCTCGAGTGTCAACCTTCTCAAGAATAATGCGCTCAATGGCTAAGCAATCTCAAATGAAGTGATACCTTACCTCAATGTGCTTGTCTTTGCATGATAGACCGGATTCTTAGCCAAAGCAATGACACTCTGACTGTCACTGAGCAAACGAGGTACATGCTGAGGTAAAACCATATCACAAGCAAGACAAGAAAGCCACAATGCTTCCTTACGTGCCTCACTTGCTACAACATACTCTACTTTTGTGGTGGAAACAGTTGTACATTCTTCAAGAGAAGATCTCCAAGAGATAGCACCTCCAACAAAATGAAAAATATACCCTGATGTAGACTTACGATTGTCTACACAACCAACATAGTCAAAATTTGTGTAACCAAGAATGGATGCTCTCCCTTTACCTAAGCATAGACACTTGTCCTTAGTGCCACTCAGATATCTTAAAATCATCTTGACCGCTTCCCAATGTTTCTTGCCAGGATTAGATATATATCTGCTCACAACTCCCACTCCAAATACAATGTCTAGTCTCGTAGCTACCATAGCATGCATGAGACTACCACTAGCAGACTGATAGGGAAGTTTGGTCATGAATTCCTTTTCCTCATCTGATTTGGGGCAATCATCCTTGCTCAATTTCACATATGTGGGTAAAGGTGTACTCAATGCCTTTCCACCTTGCATATTGAACTTGTGAAGTACTTTGGATATGTACTCACTTTGAGACAAGTAAAGACCTATTCATGAAATTTGGGAATTATTCAAGTCCCATTTATTATACAAGTGATGGTATTAACTTATAATTTGTATGTTATATTCTTCTTACAAAGATCAAGTCATGAATACATCTTCTTTTTGTTAAAATGTTTTAAGTTTTCAATAGAAAAAAAATAATATTAGTTGATGAGCTTATTTTAAAAACACCAAGGAGAATATGAATAAACAAAGAAAAGCATTTAGCCTTGAATTTTTTTAAAATATGAAGTCTTTTATTATCCAATTCAATAATAATAGGTCAATTATATATTATTTGATATATCAATAAATGCTCATAAAATAAATATCCCAAAATATAATGTTATAAAAATCAATAAATTGATTTAAATTTAATTGTATAACAAATCTATCCTAATATGAATTTAGAGCTTACAATTTAATATAAACAATAAATATATTCAATTTG
>CM035435.1:51140048-51145048 GCA_020310875.1 Ceratopteris richardii
CACACCATTGATGCAAAGAAGAGTCATTCTCAAAAACTGAAGAGCAAATTGATTCTAATTGTTTTTCTTCAACGTCTAAACATATACCAAAACATCTGCATTTTTTAGATAAACTTCTTTGAAGAACAACTCCTCGGCAATACAACTCTATAACATAGCTGTCTTCATGAGCAAAAGTGTTGATGAAATCATCAATGAAATTTTTTTCTATGAATTCATCCAGACCTTTGTGAGCAAAAATATTTAGATTTGCTTGATCTATTCTATCAATCATGTGATAATTATCCTCTTTGCTAATGTACATAAGCACTATTGCAAAATCCATCTCTCTTTTGATCGAAGGATTACTACTCTGAGTGGCTCCAATTTTGAAAGTCATTTTTATAGCTATATGTTGAACTCCTTCCACAAGCATATGGACATAGAGGAAATCAATAAAAGATACTAGAACATATTCTGTCTCGGAGTTCATCTCGTTGAGTGCAAAAATCAATCTGGAGAAGAACGTTGCTGAAATGCATTCCTGACTATGTACACTGTATAGTTCTGAATCAAACCTAAAGAAAACAATATTGAATGGAAGAACTTGCTCTGCACAAAAACTTTCCAGCTTGTTCAAATCGAAACCGAATCCATAGATTGACCATGGAATAACGTTTGTTGTGGTCTTTATTCCCATTGCAACTCTATACAAATGACTCAACAAAGTTATGGCAACCTTTGGTAAAGGAGGAGACTTCTTTGCCCTGTTTAATGAGTCTTTCACAAATGTTTCACTATAACTTTTAATTTTTTCATATTGTATGTCTGTGATATTGTATTTCTCAAAGAGCTTTTCCCAAGTCAAAACCTCTGTTGTTAAATCAATAAAAAATGCAATTATAGCATTTTTCAAGACATGATCTGTCTTTAATCTCCACGCCATTTCTTCCATGTCAACAATATGCTTCAATGATTTTGCCTTTTTTAAGAAAATTTTCTTCTCTAAAATTGCCTTTTGAAGTTCTAAAATTTCTTTATGGTCTAAACTTGCAATACATCTGAATAATGTCGGACCTAATATAACCGTCCCTGGTGCCTGCTTCAATTGACCACCTTTCATTGCTACCATCTTTGTAGATGTTGATATAACATCTTTTGTTGAATCTCTTTTGCTATTTGGCACTTCACCCTTTGTATTAAGCAGTGCCCCTTGACTATACAAACGCATTATTGATATCCAATTCTTCCATTCCTCATCATTACATAAAAGAAGATGTAAATCATTCTTTATAAATCCTTTTTGTAAAGTTTGCTCTGTAGTCTCTACAAAATTCTGCAAAAAAAATATATAGTTTAACTAAATACAAGTTTTAAAAAATAATAATATATAGTAACTAAAACATAAAAAATACAAAGAATATAAACATACCTACCATGATATAAATTCTCTTTTACTTTGATTAACACCTGGAGGAGGTTTGGATGGACATCCATTGGCTTTCCATTGAGATCTAGCTTGTAAAAGTTGATCCACAAATGGTTCCTTCTGTAATGACTTTGCCACCATCAAATTAGCCTCTTTAGATATCTCCCTTGAAATTTTTGGAGGACAATTTACTATAATTTTTTCTTTTCTATATCTAAATTGTTATCGTAACTGTAATGTCACCATCGGAGAATTAACAGTTTGTAAAGTTTTCGTTGCACTAATTGAATGTTGTCCAGATATTATCAAATACTCAACTTTTATCAATATCATCATGAGATAAAGTTTTTAGAGGTATTCTGACACTTGGATCAATAGGCATAACAATTGCAAGAACTTCATTCTCTTTCGGAGCCAAGACAAAATCATTCATTAATGTACGCACCCAATCTCTGTTTAATTTTCGATATACATAATTCGATGGTGCTGGAAAACATCTTTTTACATCAACATTAAATACTGCATCAGAACCGAAAGCATAGTATTCTTGTTTTTGAAGTAGTAAATCCATCATTTTATTTTCTTGTGGCTGCACTACTGTATCTTCTGTTTCTTCACTCCTAGTATCTAAATGTTGGATTGATACATCTTCATCGTTTTGTACAGACTTTGATGATGATCCTAAATCTTTATTTGAAGAATCTTTCAACTTTGATTTCTTAGATCTCCCAAATACATCTGAGCTTCTCTTCAAATACTTTGACTTTTGTGTTAATCTTTTGGCTTCTCTTATAATTTTCACTAATTCTTCTATTGATTTGATCAATCCAATTGAACCTAATGATCGATCAGACTTTGAGATACTATCTTTCATATCATCCAAACAAAAAGTCTCCCATGATGAGAAAAACTTATTCGCATTAATATTCTCACCATTTGGAAGCACTTTACACGTAAAACACGTTGTGCCTTGTGCATTTACATCTTCTTTAACATGAACAAATTTGCCCATATCACCATATGTAGATCCTGCATCTGTCATAAATAAATGTACATTTGCTTTGAAGTTTCCTTCATGATCATAAGTATCAGCAAACCATTTCATGTCTTCTTTATGTGTCAAATCAAAAGTTTTCTGAACCTTAATCCTATTTGAAGGAATCTTCATCCCACTTGTTTTTGATAAATTTTCCAATGAAAATACATTATCGATCACCTTGCTTTGAAATTCATTTGTGTTTTCCATTGCTCCTGAAAGTCAAACTTAGAAGCTCAAACTTAAGAGGCTCGAACTTAACTTCGAGCGACATACTAAGTGAACCAACAATCCTAAGCTTGATATGGCTTGAAAAGCTAAGAGCCTCGAACTTTAGTTCGAGCCTCCCAAAATTCAATTGATTTTGAGGCTCGAACTTAAGCTCGAGCCTCCTTGTTCTTTTGCACATAAGACACAAATCCTAAACTTGATATGATTGGAAAAGTTGAGAGGCTCATATCATATAACCCAACAATCCTAAACTTGATATGGTTGAAACCTTAGACTCAAACCTTAGAAGCTAAAACCTTAGAAGCTCGAACTTAAGCTCGAGCCTCATATCATGTGACACAACAAACTCAAAGTTGATACGATTTATAGGCTCGATCCTAAAAGGTTTGAGCCTGATGACGCAATATCAAAATTCAGAGGCTCCAATTTAAGTTCGAGCCTCATATCATCTGAGTAAACAATCTGAAACTTAATATGATTATAAGTCAAAATTGAGAGGCTTGAACTTAAGTTCGAGCCTAATATTAAGGCACACAATGACTCAAAACTTAGAAGCTCAAACTTAAGAGGCTCGAACTTAACTTCGAGCAACATACTAAGTGAACCAACAATCCTAAGCTTGATATGGCTTGAAAAGCTAAGAGGCTCGAACTTAAGTTTAAGCCTCCCAAAATTCAATTGATTTTGAGGCTCGAACTTAAGTTCTAGCCTCCTTGTTCTTTTGCACATAAGACACAACAATCCTAAACTTGATATGACTAGAAAAGCTGAGAGGCTCATATCATATAACCCAACAATCTTAAACTTGATATGGTTGAAACCTTAGACTCAAACCTTAAAAGTTCAAACCTTAGAAGCTCGAACTTAAGTTCGAACCTCATATCATGTGACACAACAAACTCAAAGTTGATATGATTTATAGGCTTGATCCTGAAAGGTTTGAGCATGATGATGCAATATTAAAATCAGAGGCTCGAACTTAAGTTCGAGCCTCATATCATCTGAGTAAACAATCTGAAACTTAATATGATTATAAGTCAAAATTGAGAGGCTCGAACTTAAGTTGGAGCCTCTCAATTTGAATATAAACTTGATATGGCTGGTATGGATGAAAACTTGGTATAGCTGGAAAAGCTGACAGGCTTGAACTTAAGTTTGAGCCTCTTTGTATTTTTGCACATAAGACACAACAATCCTAAACTTGATATGGTTGGAAAAGCTAGGGCTCATATCATGTGACCCAACAATCCTAAACTTGATATGGTTGGAAAAGCTCAAAGGCTCGAACTAAGGTTCGAGACCCCATAATTGAATTGATCCTGAGGCTCGAACTTAAGTTCGAGCCTCTTTGTTCTTTGCACATAAGACGTTGTTCAATCATGAAAGGCTCGAACTTAAGTTCAAGCCTCATATCAAGATTGACAGTTGATATGATTCAAAGGCTCAAACTGAAGTTCGAACTTGGTATTAAAGGACACAATCACTCAAAACTTAGAAGCTCGAACTTAAGTCCGAGCCTTATATCATGTGACATAACAGACTCAAAGTTGATATGATTTATAGGCTTGATCCTGAAAGGTTCAAGCCTGATGACGCAATATGAAAATTTAGAGGCTCGAACTTAAGTTCGAGCCTCATATCATATGAATAAACAATCCCAAACTTAGGCTCAAACTGAAGAGGCTTGAGCTTAACTTCGAGCGACATACCAAGTGAACCAACAATGCTAAGCTTGATATGGCTTGAGAAGCTAAGAGGCTCAAACTTAAATTCAAGCCTCTCAAAATTCAATTGACTTTGAGGCTCGAACTTAAGTTCGAGCCTCTTTGTTCTTTTGCACATAAGACACAACAATCCTAAACTTGATATGGTTGGAAAAGTTGAGAGGCTCATATCATATAGCCAAACAATCCTAAACTTCATATGGTTGGAAAAGCTTAGAGGCTCAAACTTAAGTTCAAACCTCATACCATGTGATCCAACAATCGAAAACTTGATATGGCTTGAAAAGCTAAGAGGTTCGAGGCTCCTAAAATTGAATTGATTCTAAGGCTTGAACTTAAGTTCGAGCCTCTTTGTTCTTTTGCACATAAGACACAAGAATCCTACCTTAATATGGATGGAAAAGCTGAGAGGCTCATATCATGTGACCCAACAATCCTAAACTTGATATGGTTGGAAAAGCTGAAAGAGGCTCATATCATGTGACCCAACAATCCTAAACTTGAAATGGTTGGAAAAGCTCAAAGGTTCGAACTAAGGTTTGAGACCCCATAATTGAATTGATCCTGAGACTTCAACTTAAGTTTGAGCCTATTTGTTCTT
>CM035435.1:51157548-51162548 GCA_020310875.1 Ceratopteris richardii
TCATCAAGAAGGTAAGGGTCACCAAGATTGAGAAGAAGCCATGAAGTCTAAGATTCAAGCAATCCAAGATCACAAGAATTGGATACTTATAGCTAGAACACCAAATCATAAAGTATTTGGAGTAAATTAGACTTAGAAACTCAAGTATTATAACGAGGGATCCTAGAGAAATATAGAGCTTAAGCCATTGCCAAAGGATATAGAAAAGCGACATGCCATCGATTATGAGTAAACATTTTCTCGTACAACAAGATATAATAAAGTCTATAGACCTAAGTGGTCATTGCAAATGGAGTGTCTACCAAAGGGACATCAAGAGTGCCTTTCTCCATGTAGAAATTTCAGAAGATGTATATGTGGAACAAGTCAAAGGTTTCAAAGTCAAAGGAAAAGAAGATAGATTATTTAAATTCCATAAAGCACTCTATGGTCTAAAGCAATAATCTCAAACATGTTATGAAAATATACTATCATGCTTGGACAGTAATGGATTTAAGATAAGTTTAGTTGATGCCAACCTTTACAACTAGAAAAAGAATCTAGTCTTGGAAGCATCACAAACATTTATCCTAATGCGTCAAGAGGCACAACTCTTCATAATTGACCATGTGGTTGGGATTACTGTCCTCAAATCTGATCCACTTTTTTTGGGTCGCTCCAAAGGTTTTTCAACTTAGAGACTCAAATCATAAATGCAACTCAAGAAGGGGTTGCTACATTCTTGATGCTTGGCTCCTATTGCACTTAGCCACCTCTAATGTTGGTGACATTGTGTCATCCCAAGTGGACCTCAATGATATTATCTAAAAAATCCTCCTCAATATTTAGCACCCTTGCTTCATATGCCCTCTTCGATGGTATCCTTCTCTCCAAGCTTGGCTAACTCAAGATATGGATCACTAGTCATTCTAGCATGGCGAAGACCTTTGCTCCACAATAAAGATGAATCTTCTCTTTTCTTCTTCTATTTTACTCTATCTATCCATCTCCTTTAGAATATCATAGAACCAGAGCCATGAACCTATGGGCATTTGTGAGAGACTATTAGGCAAGATGATTCTATATTTTCTCACATTTATAGTTCTTCCAATTGGTTGTTTGATTCCAACTTCGGTGATACCTACACTCTATATTCAAGTCAAGTGATACAACATTCTATATGTACACTAATGACACTGTTCGTTATTCTGATTATGATGATCCATGCTCTTTTTCAATTGTTTATAGGTTTCAAAAACCTCTTTTATGGAACAGACTTCAAGAACTTTCTCTTGGGGGTGCGTTTTTCTCATTGATGTTGTGGGATTGTGTCCAAAACACTATTTCAATGTCCAAGATTCATCCCTAGAGCATAAAGTTTGGTTTGAAGAAGCATATCTATTTATTTGAGATTGGGAAAGTTCTTAAATGGGCATTTTTCTTAACGCTTAAGGAGAGGCTTGTAAATCTAATGCACTTCGTTTCTCTTTCTTTCCTGCTGTGCGATCTATTTATTTTGTGTGATCTATTATGGGTGATGAGATTTCATGTCATATGCATCCATTTGGGTTAATAAGGTAAGGCCTAGCTTTTGGGGGCTTGATTTCATTTTGTGAGATTTTGATAAGGGTCACTCATGCATTTCATTGAGGTAGGGAAGCATTATTTGCTCACATTATTATCTCTCTATAACAACTCTTTATAAAATTATAGAAACAGTCAAGTGCTAATCAATTAGGAGTTAGCATTGCAACATCATGCTTTCGGTTGTCTTAGATGCACATATGACCCTCTAAGTTATCAGAAGGATTTCTATTTCATTTCTATCATTATGATGTTTCTAGTATATTTCAAGCGTCCATAGCTTGTTTCGGTTTGCATGTATTTTAATACATGTTTGTCAATAGGTAGAACATGCTACTATTCTAGAAAATGGAATGGTAAAATAATGAGGTTCATGGTAATGGCACAAATAATTTATTAACGATTAAGATAATTTCAATACTTGGCATGTTCGAGTCATGAAGCATTGTAGAATATAAAAACTAGTCAAATTTTCATTCAAAAGAGTGAAGTATCGTGATTGTTCTTTATGGCATAACTACAACATTATTGTTGTTTAAAATTTATGGAATGGTTTAAGCAATTAATACTTAACACATAATTTTACATGATGGAGAACAAAAGAAGACATTTGTGCATGAGGAAAGTTGAGAGGAAAAATAGACACAATATAGATATGTGAACTGGCTTGTCCACCCCACCTACAACAACCTATTATATACAAGTAGAGGATCCATGTCCTCCAATCCTTTTCCAACCCACTTTCCTACTTAAGTGGTGGTCAAGAATGCTAGGCTTTCTTAGCCACACATTCGTGTTCCCAAGGTTCCTCCTTAGACTATAACCTTAATTTATAAGATTTACTTCCCTGTAGTTCCATTTTTTCTTCACAATAATTTTGGAAGGTGTATAGAAAAGATTCTCTAATGGTTGCTCCCATCGACCCCTATGTACAATACACATAGTCATCTATATGTGTTATTTTCTCATATCCTTAACCTAAACAAGACTCTTGGGAAGGAAAAATAAGAAATGGAATACCATCTTAACATATTTATACTATCTCCTATCATATACACCTACCTTCGAAACTGTTACTCCCATAAAACCAACATCATCCAAATGACCTAATTCCATAATGTGATGTATCCATATTGGAGCCATAACGTGAAATATATATATATATATATATATATATATATATATATATATATAAAGATACATATATATAGCAGCATATATATACTGCTATATATATGTATATAGTATATACTGCTATATATATATAAGAATAATACTAAGTCAAAAACACTTTTATGAACACTCTATCATCTTCTATGGGTGGATATGGAAAATTAGGTTCTAAGAAGGGTGGTGTTTGATTCTACATTTCTCTCCATTTCGTAGCTCATACCGCTTCTTGGAGTTCTCATTGTTTTTGGCTTTTTGTATCCAAATTTGGAAAGCTTTCCTCATGGACATTGAATTATATTTGTGTAGGTGATTAAAAAGTCTAGTTTTGAAGTGCCCACTCTTGTAGCTCTATCGTTTGAGTTGGATTCTCTTGAAACTTTTATTGTATAATCGATTTCCCAAATACAGCTTTAGGAATGCATTCGTAAGGGAAGAGTGGAGGAACCCTTTCTAACAACTTTTGAGCTACTTCAACTATTTGGTAGTAGATCTCTAGCTATTGACTTTCTAAGCTTTGTCTAGGGTAGGACGTAATATCATGATTTTCTATTTTAGTTCCTTTAAGGAATCACTTGCACTAGGCTTGTAGCAGCTTCTTGAGAATTTGTTGAAGTATAGAAGAGGCTCTAGATTTACCTTATTAAGCCTCTCAGTCGGTTTTCACACTCATTTGACTTGCTTATTGTTGGGAATTGAACTCACAACCTCCCGGTTAGGAGTGCGATGGGCTAACCACTTGCCCCAAAAGCCATGGTTGAGGATTACTTCCTAATCCTCTCTCTTAAGGCATGATTCAACCATCTCCTACTAGGATTATGTGACATTCCTTCCCCCTTAGACTAAGCATTGTCCTCAATGCTCACTTGTGGACCCTTCTAACTCTTGGACCCACTTTCCATGCATGAGCGCTTCCACCAACCTCAAACTCCAACACATGGACCAAATTTGGACCTATCCCACCCTCTGTGGGTGCCCAAATGCCCATGCGCCTTCATCCAAGGTCAGTTTCACACTCACCACGGATAAGCGCTTTTTCCAAGTGCCCACGAATGAGGCGCGAACCTCCATCTCGCCCAATTTCTCAACTAGGCTCTGATACCAATGTTGGGAATTGAACTCACAACCTCCCGGTTAGGAGTGCGATGGGCTAACCACTTGTCCCAAAAGCCATGGTTGAGGATTACTTCCTAATCCTCTCTCTTAAGGCATGATTCAACCATCTCCTACTAGGATTATGTGACACTTATCTAGCTCCTTAATGCACTTTTTCATTCATCTTAGTCTCTTGTCACATTGTCTTTTCACTAATGTTCCTTGTTTTTTCTTGTTAAAGGACATATATACTCCTTTATCTTTGGCTTTCCATTTCTTCTTTGATTGAGATCGAGTGATAACATGGACTAGAATTGCCTATTTTTCATTACTGTCACTCATCTCAATATCATTAGGATTTTGATAGGCTTGGGGAACCAACATCACTCTTAATGGAATAGCCAGATTATATCTGATTCAATGGGTAAATCTAAAGTCACAAGAGAGACTTGGTCTCTGAAAATTGATGGAGGCATTTGGGAACTATTAGATGCCTCTATGTGATGCCGAGTTCCTCTAGGCTTGTTTCAGTTGCTTATTCTTTCACTTGAGCTTTTATAGCCACTTAATGCAACTCCTTTTATGCATGTTTCTTTGGATTAGAATTAAACATGTCTAAGTTCACTAGAGTGATTTGCAAGTCCATCATTGGGTAGTAAGGGCAATAATTGAGTATACAGGACACCACACACTTTGGAAATTGAGCGTTTGTTCCTTCCCATACTTCATCTAGGACTCTAGATGATAGAAATATTTGTCTAGGCCAAGTATCAACCCAATGCGTTCTTAGATGGATTGAGAGTTGATCATAGAAATAAGGATATCATCTATGGATAGTAGAACAAACTAGTTGGATATTGAATCAAACAAAGGATATCCATACAAGGATGGTCTAAGAGAAAAGGCTACCCAAATTCTTGAACATTTGCTTTAACCTTTATCTTCAAAGTTATGTTGATCTATTCACATCCATTAAAATCCACTAAAATCCTTTTTAATGGATTACAAAAGAGAAGCCAATTGTAAGAATCATTTTTTTTAATTTGGATGTAGACCCTATATAAATAGAACTAAGCCAAAGACAAGAACCCATCAAAGTCCTCTCTGAATGCAAATTTAGTTATTGATCCACGAAAAGGGGAAAAGAAACTGAAGTGGTTGGTTCAGATATC